>JARKHS020002553.1:0-44971 GCA_030143305.2 Amblyomma americanum
TGCACGGATCACATTTTTCATTACTAATCGTTTTCAGTTTACCTCAGCCAAGAATGCTTCTTTGTACCCGCTACCCTTCCGTCACCTTCGGTGTTGCCCAAGGGTTAGTTCTTGGGCCCATACTGTTCTTAATTTACATCAATGACTTATCGCTCCAAGTTTTATGTCATATTCTTTTATCGGCAGACGACTGCATTCTTTACCAACCTGTAAATAATTATTGCGAACAAGAATCGTTGTAGAACAACCTAGAGAGAGAGAGGGTTTATTGACGGGAAAGGCAGAGAGGTTGGCCTGACAAATAAATATCTGGCCTTTTACTCTCGACTGGGGAACCGGAAGAGGAGAAAAAAGAGGGTCACGATGGGAGATGATGATGATGGGAGGAGGCAGATGAAAAAATACATAAACAATGCACACTTTATAACAACACAAATGCGAGGCAAGGTCCGTGTCGCTCAAAAAGCGTGAGAGCGCTCGCGTTACCTGTACAGTTTTCAAACTATCTGGCCAAGCGCCGAGGATCAAATCCTCCGAGAGGGGCCTTGTGTCCATAGATTTCAAAGCAGATGCGAGCATGAGTCTTTCACGTGCATATGCTGGACACGCCACTAAAGCATGTTCTAAAGCTTCTAGCACGCCACATGCGGTACAGTCCGCGGAGTCCGCTTGTACTATTAAGTGCAAGTATTTGCGCGTGAAGGCGACCTTTAAACGTAATCTGTGGATTATGCATGCAATAGGGCGCGGTATTCCCCGAGGAATAGAAAAGGTTATCGCCGGATTTAGCCGTTTAAGGAGGATGTGTCTAGCGTTTGGCAGGGCCCAGTACTTAGCCGTCGCACTCCTCATTGATTCCGATAATAGACAAGTGGTTCCTGGTCTAGAGAACGGCACAGCTGTACGCAGGCCACTCCCTAAGGCGCTCCTTGCTTCAGCGTCGGCGGTCTCATTTCAATCGAGTCAGCATTTTTTTTTTTAGAAGAACGTCGGTTTGGGCTAGATGGTGCATTATTTGAGACAGAAATGGTAATAGCGCTGCAATTAGACCTACACAAGAAAGACTGACACAGGACATGCGCTAACTTCATCTGATTTTATTCACTGCAAAGCCAGCAAATATATGGAAAATTCAAGGCATGCGCAAACAACATCTACACAACCGGCATCAACAAAACCGTTCAAGATATGATATCTCATTCTTGAAAAGGCGAACCGAGGTATCACTCACGCAATCTACTCCCCTCTTCCTAATGTGGAATGCTTCCAGAAGCTCCCTCGCCTTCGTATCTCCACTCCTGCCCAGAATCTTTATCTCCCGAAGCCGTGGCTCACACTTCTTGCATTGCTGGCATCTTTTTTGCCCCGGCCCATGTTCTGCCGCCCGATTACAAACGAAGCACTCCGCGCAATGCTGTGAAAGATGCGCACCTCCTAGATTTGTAAGCGATCTTGCGTGCTCAGCCGCGCGGTCATTAACGCACCGCCCCGTTTGGCCCACGTAGGCTTTTCCGCAGGTCAGTGGTATTTCATACACCACACCTGTGCAGCACTTCACGTACTGCTTGCCATGCTTTTTGTTGCAGGAGCTCTTTTTATCGCTCCCAATGCGCGCGCATAGCTGGCCAAGCTTTCGTGGGGCAGAAAACACGACCGGCACGCCATGTCGCTTTGCCACTTTCTTCACATTGTGCGCGACCCTGTGCACATAAGGCACAACTTCTGGTCTAGCGCATGTCCTGTGTCAGTCTTTCTTGTGTACGTCTAATTGCAGCGCTATTACCATTTCTGTCTCAAAAGAGTCAGCATTGTCCAGGGATCCACTGAAACACTATACGTTGGTCTTTTTCCTGAGCAAATGACAGGGGACTAATGATATCAAGAGCCAGAGCTTGGTAGGCGTTGTGAAGAATAACCTAAAACACACAAAAATGAGGAGTAGGAGGAGGAGGAGGAGGAGGAGGAGGAGGAGGAGGACGAGGAGGAGGAGGAGGAGGAGGAGGGACTTTGAACAGGAGAGGTCTGCCTGGTTGTCGCCCTGGCGTGCTATTCCAGCATACAACAATGATGAATTCAATATTGTCACTGGTTTCCAAAGTCGAAAAATGTGTTTTTATTAAAAGATTTTAAATTTTCCTCGAAAAGAAAGAACCTAATATGCAAAGAACTGTAAGGTTTCCCGGCTGGTAAATCCAGGCAGACAGCATTACTGGACATAAAAGATATACTTTTTTCAGACTTAGAACAAAAGCTTTTTACCATTGGAATATTTCTTCATTTTCGCAAGGCCTTTGATTCAATCAAACACGATATTTTATTGGCAAAACTAGAACGAAATGGCATAAGAGGCCTCTAACGGTATGGCATAAGAGGCATTGCAAATAAATTATTGAAAGCTATATTGCAGAACTGGAGCAGTCTACATGTCTACAGGATCTAAAATCCGACAGTGAAACAATAAATTAGTTGTATCACAAGGCTATATGCTCTGTTCTTTGCCCTTTATTTTGTACTTTAACGATATTGTGAACTGCTGTACCCAGAGGCCGGCCAGGGAACGGGAAGTAATATTACGAGGTGCTCACTGGCAGCCTCGAACGAACAACAGCCATGTATAGCATCCGCACGAGGTTAAACACATTTCATGGGCTGCCGGCGCATTCGCAAAAAGGCAAGGCGAACGCGACAAGCCACGGGCGATAACATTTACCCCGATACGCTATGACATCAGCATACAGCAAACTTCAAACATAGTCCTCTACGCTGATGACACTAATGTTTCCTTTTCGGGTCCCAGCCTTCGCTTGCTCGAACATCGATTCAATACTTGGCTTAGCTAACTTTGGACATGGCTTGATGCCAATAAAGTTGAATTAAACATCAAAAAAACAAAATACGTGCTTGTTCATGCTAAAAATAAATGTCTGGATTATGACGTTCGACTTTACTTTAAGTACAAAGAAAAAGCAGAAGTAAATTTTCACAAGTTTCTAAATGTTTGTTTTCGCAGTGACTGGGGCTGGACCGATCACGTCAATAGTTTGCGGATACGGATATCCAGATCGACTGGGGTAATTCAACGACTGGGTTCTCTTCTGTTCCAAGTCAAAAGGCAGTTATATTTTTCTCTTGTTCATTTTCTTGTTGCCTATAATCATTTCGTGCGGGGAACATGTTATAAAACTCACTCAGATAGGCTGTTTGTTTGGCTAAAAAGAGCCTTGGGTATGTTGGGTAAAAATCCTCTTACCGATAACACGTTTAACAGTCACAATGTGATACAATTTTTTTTGTGTTGCCGGCATTACATAGCACTGCTAGTTTACCAAAAAATAAAATAAGATTTTGCGTGCTTCTCTCGTTCTTCCCTGTATAGAGATATTCCATAGAACTTGCGTATAATTTATTTAATTAGTGCCAGGTCTCCCACTGGCTAGGGCACACAGACTACAGTTCACCAAATAACATTATTACGCAACATATATCCAACATGAATTTCTTGTTCTCAGGAAATTGCAACAATTGGCCAATTTGGGTCGTCTTTTGAACGCTTCCGTAACGCATTTCATTATGAATATCAACTACATTGCGTGTCTCATACATTACTCTGCAATTTTGTCTCTTTTTCTATCACTGATCATTCTGCCCTGTTTTCAAACTCCTCTGTGCGAAATTCTGTTTTCCTGCATTTTTACCGCGTTACTAATAGTGGAGTCGTATTTAGTGCACTACCGTCTGTTGCTCGTTTGCTGCATTTTTTCTGTACTTTCCACCTAACCAGTTTCTAGGCCTTGCTTGCTGTATCACTGTGAGGAATGGCTTTACTACTATGTTTGTAGTATAATTATTATCATCTACATGATTGCTGCGTGTCATCTGCTTCGATGTGTAATGCGGAGCTTACGCCTCGTCAGGAGAGAACCAACTCTCTTTTATCCTCTCCCTGCGGAAACAATGTAATTTTGTCCGAAATAAACTGGCTGATTGATGACAAAAAGAGTCTTACCTCAATAAATTCAAAACAATGCCGTTTCATCGCCACTGTAACCCTCTCATAATTTATTGCAGAATTTCTTGTGTACCAATAGATCTTGTGCCATCATATAAATACATATGTTGGTCCCTCTCATCTGATTTGTTCTGGTATGTGCATGCAACGATTATCATCCCATTTGTTAATAGTTCATTACGTTTTTAATGTGCCACCTCTGTAATGCCCCTCAACATGCAAGGCTTATACTACGCTGGTCGGACAGAAGTTACAAACTTTATACGCATTTTGCAATCCACGTAAACTGCATCTCACTAATGCATTCATCGTTAATGCTCTTCCATTAGCCACAAAATACCAGCATTTCATCCCAAAGTTATAATCTTATCCACAGCATCTATTATTTCGCTGTTTCTATCACAAGTTTTTTCATTTGTCACTTCATCAGGAACCCTACATCCGCGCACCTGACTCACGCATATCTTGCCACATCGGACAACCCCTTCAAGTTTTACGATTACGCCCGTAACCACCACCTTTTCAACAGCATTCTCTCCAAGGACAGCAACCAATCGGTGGTCTTCCTCACTGTATCACAGCCATCACCTGCCATTCTTCATTCCGGGAGTGTTGCAACGCATTTCATTAAAAACAAACAAACGTTTTTTTTTAATTTTCGGCCCACCGCTTGTGTATTCACCAATGGAGTCTTTAAGGCAATGCAATAAAATAAATGAATTGTAGTTTTCTTTAACAAACCGTGTCATTTTCATATACATCGCCTTACACCCTCACGAAAAACAAGCAATCCTGAACGAGACAAACTCTCGCTCGATAATTCGCTTTTAGGGTCATTCTTCAGAGCTTCTTTGTCAGATTGTAAGAATATTGTATACCAACAAGTGTAAAAAACTTTTCAGATGAACGCTGAGTGTAAACTGAGTCCCTTGAAGCAGAGCTTTGATGGGTCAGTTGGTCATCCCTGTTTTAAAATAAACAATTTCGAAAAAAAATGTTGGGCACAAAGCAAGAGATGAAAAGATTTAGAGCTCTATTTCTGCAGTTCCGCGCGTTTTACATGAGAAAGCGAGTCTCTCTCTCATCTATTTCGAGCTGCAACGGACAGGAGCTCTGGTTTTTGAACAAGTTGCCATCAAGCCTGTTCCTTCTGCGACTTTATAAAGTGTGATTAGGATTTATTAGACAACTATAATCAAAGACGACCATGGTCACCTGAATGTCAAGACACCACCTGTGAGACCGCGATTATATACGCCGATATGCCTCAGGCAGACAGACGTAGCCACCTCGTTGGTCACCAGGCTAGACGACCATTTCTTGTAATATAGGGAGCCAGGACGCCGACAAGGGATGTTATAAGCTCAGGCGAATGTTCCTGACACAGGTATGGACGAGAAGTTTTAAAACACTGCTACGTACTACACTTGCGAAGTCATATGGGTCTATTCATAAGCCGTTTTCTTCAATATAAAAAAGATAGGAAAGGGTCATAAGTGCGGTAAGACGGAAGTATGCATAAATTTTGGGCACATCGTAGCGCTTGCAACAACGAGGCATCACAATTTATCCCGAGAAGATGAGAGACATGACAGCACCAAGGACGACATTGGAGGCAGCTCCACCGCAAACACCGTAGTGGGCAGCGTGCAAGATTGGAAGCTCATTAACGAACCGCAGTCCTGCGCGGAATGCATGCTGAGAGGGGAAAAGAGAAACGGAGTAAAAGAAAAAAAAATGGTGGCCCCGAGGAAGCAGAGTTGACGGGAATCTTCTTTCCGGGCAGCGGGTCACGCTCTGAGCTTGTTATGGCAAAGAGCCAAGTTCCCAGCACAGCTCTGAGCGCTTTCGGGAACAGTTACTCTGGGCTATTCATCTAGCGGCTCAATTATTAAGACCCATCTTTAGGATTGGAGCTCGGAAAGTTTGATAGCTTACAGGAACTTCGGGAGTGCACAGGAGCCATCTGCAGAGAGGGTGCTTGGACGGCTTGGTTTAGCCAAATCTGCAGGATTTTTCATGCAGCCCGAAATTCTCTGGAAGTCCCCGTCAGCAAGAAGGTTAAAGCGTGCGAAGCCTACTTACCCACTGAAATATGGTTCCAGCGTGAAGGCAGAGGAGAATGAAGGAAAAGTGGACACCATAAATGCTGGACCAGGGAAGTTTGAGGCGTCTACTCTTTCTGTCTCCTTGGTGCCTTCACTCTGGTACTGTGTTTTATTGCGTTAAAAGCAACCAACTAGCCTAGCGGTGGGCTCCTAGCTACGTCAAGCAACAAACACTGATTCTTTGAGGGTTGTTGTGTCAAGAAGCCCTTCGTGGCAGTTTATCAGAGGGGCGGATCCTAATTCTTATTACCCTCGACATAAGCAAAGCACACACGTGATGGCGAAGTGTGGTTTTGTTCTAACTTACCAAATCGATAAAGGGCGGTGCATTCTCCTGCCGCGTCACGAGAAGGATGCCGCGGGTGTATGGTATGAATGCCGCTGGCAGGTCCGTGGGCTGCGGCAGCTAGATGGCGCAGACGAAAATGTAACAGGGCTGTGGGACTTCACTTCCGGCCTAGAAGATTTGGCGTATCTTCTTCCACTCAGCATTGCCTGTGACACAACTGTGCGTCCTATAAATGGCTGACACGTTAAACATGAGTGGAACGTCTTTCAGTGGGTGTTACTTCAATCGAATTTCAGCTGTACACGTTTGATTCTACCGATAGACCTTCTTCTTAGACATTTCTGTCTGTCTAAGCTTGATTATAGCTGCTCATAAAGGCAGCATAGCTTTTAGCGAGCACAAGGAACAATCAGGCACAGAGTTCAGAAGCACTGTCACTGGCTGAGATACTTCAAGCCGCTCTCTGTTACCTGGTTTATAAGCGCTCCCAAGAAACCCGAATCTTCAAGCATTGAACACTCATCTTGTAAGTAGTTTTTTTTTTTGTATCCAATCTGCCCTGTACAGGACGAATGCTCGCCTATTGCTTCCAGCGGATGACGCCCATACATCGGAATACTTTGTTTACTCAAACGTAACGCAGTTTTTTTGCCAAAAATAGAAATTAAGAATCACTTCTAGCGTTTAAAATCTAATATTCGCTTGAATATTCGAGTACTACTCGGAGACCAAAGCACACTATGCGGTATTTACTAGCATAGTGGTTGATGGGTTGTGGAGGTCAGCTCTCAACGTCGAGAAGCGGAAAAAAGAAGAATACTGAATTGGTCAACGAAGGGAAGCTCCGAGCTATAACTGCGGATCAACACAAATCGAGCAGTGGCAAAGTGGTCAGAAGCTCCTCGCCAGAGACGGCGCACTTGCATAACCAAGCGCGGATTCGACGTACCGTACCGGAAAAATGCATTAGGATAGGCTCGACTTGAAGGCGTCGAAAAGGCATTTGTTTGGTTCTCTGCATATAAGACCCGCTCCCTCAAGATTCGCAGCGCTGCAGATCGTCAGACTAATGGCAACAGTTCCCTTCTGAGGCACAGAAAGCTCGATGTTGCTATTGCATGCGAAAAGACGCTCTCGCCACTTGGCCCTGTACAACAACGTGAAGCAATTTTCAGCGAAGTCGCATGCATTCTCACGATTTTCCGACTCATCCGTGCAAGACGACGACTCTTCTAAATGTTGCCAAGGATGGCTACCGACGTTCGGGAGGCATGGTCCACCGCTCGGTTCAGCGACTGGGTTAATAATAATAATTGGTTTTTGGTGGAAAGGAAATGGCGCAGTATCTGTCTCATATATCGTTTCGGTTTTACGACGAGGCGTCTAAAGCGCACGGGGAGCGCGGTGATGGCGCGGCGGGCCACCGTACTTATCTTAACATTGGTCGTATCTGGAAATTTTTTGTGCGGCTCTCTTGAAATAGACCGGCTGCGGGAAAGACATTTACTGGGGTACTTTTTTGCGTAAACTTCTACTCATCTTCCCGTATAAAGCGGCATCGCTCCACATGTTACATTGCGTTTCTTCCGTTCTTGCCTTCACGCAATAAAACTTGGCTTGGGGCTAGCTGGTGCATGATTTTCTTAATGGTGAGCGATGAGCGTAAACACTAGACGATACACGAAGAAGAGACACTAGGACAGGCGCCTATCCTTATGTCTCTCTCTTCTGCGTGCATCATCTAGTGTTTGCGCTCAACGGTCACCATTAAGAATTACCTGCACGTTCACCTATATAACCTGCTTCGACCCACTGAGAAAAAGGTGATATTCAACGGCCCTAAAGATCTCTGCAGAACCTCTAAAGCATGCTTGAGAAAACTACGTACCAGCCGGTCTCTCGTGCTGCTTGACCTCTACACCATCCTTGATTTATCTGCCTTCTTATCTCATCTTATCTCATCGACCCTGCGACGCTGACCATTTGACCAGCGTCGCAAGGCACTGTACACTTTTTTCATTAGATTACAACGCACTTTATTATTTTCGACAACGAAAAGAGAAAGCAAGAAGCCCGCAAAAGACATCACCAGAGCTTAAGGAAAGTTTCTCTCACAAAATTCGGCGCGTCTTTGACGGCTAAATAATACGCAGCTGTAGAAACGGAGGCTCTGGAGCTTGCCATTTTGCTATTCCGCACTTTGCTACTACGTGTTAAAATCTGGACTTCGATTCAGACTTTCCCCGCTATCTAGTATCCGTCTGAAGACTACAGGGTATTTTGTAGAATTCGCATTTATACAAGCACGCATATTACGAGACCAGTATGCCCACTTTCACACAAAAGCAACTTATAGTAAACTGTGTTCTAGGTTCGCTAGCCTACCTTCAGCAGCACTGTCGTGTTCAGAACTTCTTATTTGCCTATCTGTTTGATACTGGCCGCATTGGCAAGTTTCAATACCCCCTTGTATCCCGTTTTCATAGGCCTTCGCCCTACACTGAATATTTTTTTCTACCTATCTAAAGTACATTATAGGAATAATTTTAGAAAAAAAACTGACACACGAAAACAATGGCAGCCAATGCGAAATTTCAGCGCAGCTCTTCATCACTGCGGGTGGCGTGTTACGCTGGTAGCCACCCTCAGGGATATTCCCGTGGGGATCTTCCCGTGGTAGCCACCCTCAGGAATCTGCCACACAACAGATGGCATTTCGATCTTCCACTTGGACGACCGGTTACGCCGACAACGACGACGACGAAGTGGAAGCCAGAACGAAGCGAAGCCAAGAACGGGACTGGAGACAGTGGAGGAAGCAGACAGTGGTGTTCTGAACGGAGGGGTGTTCTGAACGGTTCCGAACGGCTGTTTCCTGTGTTGCCTGTGGTTTCCTGGTGGTGCCTGTGTGCTCATCTCTGGTGAGGCCGTTCTGCGTGGGGGATTTGGCCCGGTTTAAGGTTAAGTCTGTATGCGCGGTTAATGTGCACTTGAGGCAGAGTTTGGCTCAGGTATGCCGCTTACCTCCCCGGGCGGAGGGTCGGAAGCCTGGTTTGCCAACATGCCCACCCTAAGCTTGCCGCTGGACCTTTTTAGGAAAAATAGAATTGACGTCATCCCAGTGGCGCTCGTACCGATTGGTGAAGGAATAATCAAGATTAAAACCTCTAGGTTCTTCAGCAGGAGCTAAGCTCTCTTACTACCGGTACACTACCTCCAGATCTCTGAGGTGCAACCGTTCAGCCGTAGAGGCATTGTTTTCAAGTGCTATGACATTGCTTGCGTCACAGACCTGCTCCAGTGCAAAATTTTCAGTCATTAGCGGTGAAAGCATTCATCCCTGAACAGCTCGCATGCTCCAAAGGTATTGTTCGTGGAGTGGACCCAGCATTCTTGGAGTGGACCCAGCATCTTCCCTACAGGAAATACTGGAGGAGTTTCAGGATGCAGGCGTCGGGGTCCTTTCTGTCTACCGGTGCAGTAGAGTATTAAATGGTGTGCGTGTAGCGACAGAATCAGTTATAACTACTTTTGCTGGCTCCTCCTGTCCTTCTGAGCTCAAGGTGTGGCCAATAGTGTATCGTGTCGATCCTCTGCAATCCCGTCCACTTCAATGCACCAACTGTTGGCGATACGGTCACAGTGGTAAAGCGTGTAAATCGGCGACCCGCCGCCGTGTTTCTGGAGAAGGGCATTCGGATGACAGCTGCTCCTATGATCAGCCCCAGTGTTCCCTCTGCAAGTGTAACCAGTCAGCTGATGTTGCCAACTGCTCGAAGCGAGCTGACGAACATAGCCTGCTAGATATCATTCGAACGAAGCGATGCCTGAGAGCAGATGCGTATGCACTTCTGGATCGGAAGAATAATGCATATGCCAAACGTGCGCGAAGCTCTGTTGCAGATATAGAGTCAAGTTTGACTGCATCTATAGTGTCCTTAGTAGAACAGGCTCTTTCTGTGGTGGTCGAGCGAATGCTGTACAACTTCACCGAGGCTTTATCTCAACTTGGTGCAGTCCTGTCTCTGCCTTATCAATCATCTATTTCGGCGGCAACGCCTGCATCGCTCCAAAATTGTGCTGCTAGTAAGAGTGACTTCATGTCGCCTCCTGACACGTCCCAAGTCCCGCCTGCCAATAGCGCTCCTGGCAATGTCTCTCACGTAGATATCTGTAACACGAATGTTGAAATGCTCTCTCCTTCCCAGAAGCGTCGAGCTTCTTCCTCACTCTCGAAGTCAGCTGTTCCGCAAATCAAAGCAAAGAAAGGACCCCCCAAACTAATCCCCCAGACTGATGTGCTCAAGTAGGCTGTTGCTGCCTCTTTCATCAGTCAATAATCATGGCGGATCTAAAAGTTCTGCAATGGAATGGTCGTTCCGTACTTTCTTCTCTGGCGGATCTTCGAATACTTCTTCACAAGCATAACCCAGATATTCTGATTTTGAAAGAAACGTGGCTCTCTTCACTTCAATCATTCTCAATGAAAAAATTCCGTGCTTACAGGGTAGACCGCATTAATGACAGGGGAGGTGGGTTAATTACTATGATCTCTACAAAAATCTGTCACCGGGCATCAATCTCGCAGAAAATTATGCTCCCTGACTGTAAGTTGTTGGCGGTTGAAATCTCCCTTCCACAGTGCGCCAAAGTAACTGTTGCTAACGTCTACTTTCCTGTGGGTGGTCACAGGACAGACAGACTGTTTGGATACCTCCCTGAGCGGAGCAAACAACACAGTCATCGCAAGGGATTTTAATTCGCATCACAGTGTCTGGGGTAGTCGCTCTGACCCCTGCGGCCAGCTTCTCTGGTCACGGATGTCTATGAATGCAGTGCGCTGCTGCAATTCCGGAGCAGCAACCTTTATGCGTGTAGTTTCTCGTTCAGTTATAGATTTAACTTTAGCATCTCGTGGTGATGGAGTATCTGCATGTTACACAGTAGACTCAGGCACATCTAGTGACCACTTTCCAATAACCTTTACTATTATGTCGCCTCCTATCAGAAAAGGTGGTGCAACCTTGAAATTTGTAAATCACCTTATGTATAAAAAGATATCTGCCTCGCTTCCCTCTATAGTTAGCTCAGGTGGAGCAGGAAGAGCTCAGCGGGCAATTTCCTTTATGAAAGATGCTGCTGAGAGCTCTGTATTCTCTGTGTGCACTGCTGCCCCTGCCAGACAGCCGTCTCCTTGGTGGACGGAGTAGTGTGAGAAAGCTTATCGCCTTAGAAAAGCAGCATGAAAAAGCCTTTCCTATAATCAGAACCCAGCTAATTGAATAAATTATAAGTTCTACTCTGCATCTTTCAGAAGGACTGTTAAAAAAGCAAAGGAGGATTATAATCAAAATTTAGAAACGTATCTTTCTAATCCTCAGAATAAGAAGGCTCTGTATAGTTAGATTCATGGCGCAAAATAACCAATCTCCGGCCTCCAACCGCATAAGGTAATGTATTGTCTCCGCAGGAAGCTAAGCAACACCTTGAACATATC
Organism: Amblyomma americanum; assembly: GCA_030143305.2. Lineage (NCBI taxonomy): Eukaryota > Metazoa > Arthropoda > Arachnida > Ixodida > Ixodidae > Amblyomma > Amblyomma americanum. Next base: position 11,904 of record JARKHS020002553.1, read on the forward strand.
GCTTAGGGGCTGGCTTTACACTTCCAAGTAGAGAAAACGGAACCTTTGCCCACTCTCACCCCCAGCTCGGACTATACTGAGATGGACGTGTCGGAACTCCTCGCAGTTGTTTCCTCGATGCAGTCTGCTCCCCTGGATATGATGGGGTTACTGTGGGCATGTTAAAGATTTTAGCGCAAGACTTTCAAACTCACCTTCTGGATATTGTAAACGCGTCTTTGGAAAACTCTTGGATTCTTTACAGTTGGAAAATTGCAAAAATAATTTTACTTTTGAACGATGCAGAGAATGGATTTTATTTTAACAATATTCGTGCGATATCTTTAACCTCTAATTTAGTAAAACTAATAGAAAGAGTAGTACATAGTCTCCTCACAAAGCATGTTCATCACGTTCCGCACATATCTCCGCATCATCTCCGCACAGGTTGGCTTTCGTCGCGGTTGTTTCATATGGTCCACGCATGCGGATCTCGAGAGCCGAATACGACTCTCAATACGCAAGAGAGAAGTTGCGGCCTTGGTGGCACTTGATGTTGCTAAAGCCTATGACAGCGCTGAACACACGCCCCTTATTAACAACCTTGCTCAGCTACATCCACCGCACTACCTCTATGCTTGGATTTGATTTGTGAATTTTTAAAAGATAGATTTTTCTTCTGTACAGACGGATCTTTCTGTTCTAATACCTATGTTCAATCAAGAGGTGTGCCGCAAGGATCTGTTTTGTCTCCACCGCTTTTGAACATGTTGATTCGGTACATACCCATTCATCTAAACATTACAGTTTATGTATACCCAGATGATATAGCTTTTCTCGCATCAGCAAAGAATATTCATGCATTATACGAGTGTTTACAGGCATACGTGAATTCTATTGAAGTCTGGTTGAACCAAAATAATTTATCATTTAATGTCAGCAAATGTGGCGTGCTGGTATTTCCGCCCGACACTCCTTTGTACATCTCGCTAGTATACCGCACCACTCCAATTCCGCAGGTGGAGTCGGTTAAATACATAGGCGTTACTTATGATCAAGGTTCGGACTTGCGACACCATATTAAGAATTATGTTATTAAAGAGGAACGCGCTCTGGTCCAGTTGACACGAGTCGGCAGTAAAAAGTTTGGCATGCGTCTTGACAGGTTACTGTTGCTATAGAAGGCTTATATGAGACCGATTCTGGAATTTGGTTGTGTATTATTCTCTGGTGGCGCAAACTACAAGCTGCAGCCATTAGATTTACAGGAAAGGCGTGCCCTACGGCTATGCCGCGGGCTCTCAAAATCAGCTTCAAACGCTGTCCATCTGGAAGCCCGCTTCCCCGATCTCTTTTCCCGCTTCCAACTTCTAACAGTGCGTACTTTCCCCGGGTCCTTTGACCCGGCCCCCGGCGTTCGTAGTCCCATTTTTCTATCCCAACCACACCTGTTTTTCACTAATAATTGGCCATGCTATCAGCTTCCACAAGTTAGGGTCATGCAGAATCTGTTAGCCCCGCTTCAGGTTCATCTGATCTCCCTGCAACAAGTTCCAGATACGCAGGCTGACACCGACTTCTATTATTACTATATCTTCCCGTCCCATGCGAAACATATGCCCGCAAATATCCTAAATGGTCTCCTTTCTGAACACCTACAGAATTTTCCTCTTCATACTGTTATCTCCACTGATGCCTCCACTGATGAGCTCGTCAAGTGGAAACTTCCACTTTTTCTTCGAGCCCTCCTCGTCCTCCGCTAATCTTTTTGTGAGGAAGAAATAAAATTATTGATTGTAAAAAAAGGCTGCGGTTGGGATACATTCGCAGGAGCTGGCTTGGAGCTATTCCGTTCATATCCCAGATTATACTCCTATATTCTTCGCAGAGTTTCTGGCTATTGGTTTGGCTCTTCTCAAAAGTTCCTAGGCATGTAGCACGGGTTCTTATTCTTGCAGACTGCCTTTCAGTTCTAGTCTCTCTCCAAAATTCGGGAAAATCTTTATTGAATCTTTAGCTTAGATTTTTTGTTCCGCGCACAGCGCGTGAGATCCGCTTTGTCTGGGTACCTGGGCATTCGGGCGTCTATTTTAACGAGGTGGCTGATTTCTTGGCAAGGTCAGCTCTCAGCGCTTCTGTAATCTATCCCGTCCTTCACCTCATTCTGTTAGAAACTTCACGTTTCCAGCGCTTCCAACATATTTCAGCCAACTTGAGTGATTCATTGCTCAATACCGTAGATTCTCACTACCTAAAGTTCCCGTGGAATATCCGGTGGTGTAAATCAAGGCTTTGTGAGGTGTCAATGACGCTTCTGCGATGCAAAATCGCTCACTTAAATTTGTACTTAAGCAGATGTGGGTTCACTGCAACAAAACTTTGTGTATCATGTGGGCAAGTTGAAACAATAGATAATTTTCTCCTCCCTTGCCGGCGGTTGGCAGTTCAGAGAAAACATTATCTGGAGGTCCCTCTTTCGAGATTATGGCTCCCTCTGTCTCTTCCAGTTATTCTTTCGTTCGGTGCGAGCGCAAAGAGATTGCCGTTAAGCAGTGTCTGCGGCTACCTTCATGATTACGTAAGTGCAACTGATCGATTACCTTGTTAGCTGTATACAAAACTTTGTCGCATGTCTAAAAATGCTCGATTCTTTTCCTGGTAATTCATATTTCTTTAATTCATTTCACTTTCCCAGTTTCTATCTTGATTCAGTCTTATCACGCCTATTTTTCCCCGCGCAGATACCTCATTGGAATTATTTACTGAACCTTGGCCAATTCCCCTGCGTGGGTTGTGCTATGCTTACTAAAGAGAAGAAAAAGAATGGCCGCATAAGATCTGCGCTGTAAAACATTCTAAATTTCCTTTTGACGTCTATTCCCTTTTTCAATAAGAGGATAGTTTTATTTATCCTTATTTTCTTTATGTAACAATATTCTGCTAACTCCTCTGGCCGCCTCTCCCTCGGAGAACACTCCCCAATGGAGTAAAGCAAGACAGCGCTGTTACAACGCCGGCTAATCAATCTGTTCTTATATAACAAGCTACTTTAGCATCGTGTCCTCTCAATTCAACTTTACACGTTAAATATAGGTCTGAAGAACAGACGCACACTGTGTACATGCTCTTAGTTGTTCATACTAGTTCATACAAGGTTCAACTTCCACTATTATGCATACTTTGTGTTCTCCTTTCTTTGTACCTGTCAGCACAACCGGTTCATCGTATTAATGATTCACGTCCGTACAAAGTGTGACAACAGCATTTAGTGAAGAAACTTATCATGAACTTGCTGTATCGATTACATGCACTACATGCGTCATCGTCAGCAGAAGCCTGACTACTCCTACTGCCGGGTAAAGGCCTCTCCAATGCCCCTCTAATTAATCCTCTCTTTTGGCATCTGCAGCCACCGTATACCCGCAACCTTCTTAATCAATACGGCCACCTATCCTTCTGGCGTCTTCTACTGCGCTTGCCTTCTCTTGGAATCCACTCCGCTAACCTTAAGAGCCAGCGGTTGACTTTCCTCCACATTACATGTCCTGCCCGAGCCCATTTCTTCCTCTAGAGGGCGAGAAGTGGTGAAACACAGGACACACCTTGGGTAGTGATCACTATATCATAGAGACCGAAACACAAACCAGGCCGTTGAAGGGAAAGCTGCAGAAAACGAAGCTGACAGACTGGTATGCTCTTAGAAAACTCAGGGACAGAACCCGCTCCGAGAGAGATCACGGATTTAAATCAATGGGTTGATATGCTCAAAAGAGATGTAAACAGACACACTAGAGAGACCCCAAACTGCGGAAATAGTGATACCACGGACTCGAGGTTGGCCCACATGTGGGAAGCCCACGAGAGCCTCATGAAGAGGGGGAAAAGCATAGGAACAATAGAAAGCTAAAGAAGAGAATATCGACACTCGAAAGACAGATGGAAGAGTACGCGAACGAACTTCAGAGACAGCACTGGGGGACAGATTTGCGATGAAATGAATGGAAAGCTAGGGTGTAAGAATACGTGGCAACTTTTTCGCCGCTTGCTAGACCAAGGAAAAAATAAGACGGCAGCACAAGGGCAGCTGGAAAGATTGGTTCACAAATACCAGGGCACGGCCGAAGACCTAATAGAAGACCTGAAGAGAAGATACCTCAACACAGACAAAGGGGGCCTTCTCTAGCATAACGAAGACCAGATAACGCAGAGCTAGATAGGGACATCTCGATAGCGGAGGTATGGAGAGCAATGAGTCAACTAAGAACCACGTCAGCGGTGGGGGCAGATGGCGTAACCAACAAAATGTTGAGGAATCTAGATCTAGTATCCGTCACGGCACTCACTGACTTCCTAAATGAGATATGGGAACAAGGCAGCTTACCTTCAGAATGGAAACATGGTAAAGTAGTCTTTATACCCAAACCCGGCAAGAAACTTGCAGTGGGAAACCTCAGGCCGATATCGCTAACGTCGTGCCTGGGAAAGTTGATGGAACATATAATACTAAACAGACTTCAGGAGTACGCAGAGGAAAAAGAAGTATTTTCCGAAACCATGCTAGGATTTAGGAGCAAGCTGTCCACGCAGGATGTAATGCTCGAGCTCAAAACAGACATCATAGACCTACCCATTGAAGGGGGCACAAAAACTATACTGGGCCTCGATCTATGTAAAGCCTTTGACAACGTCAAACATGACATCATACCAACTAATCTGGCGGAAAGTGCCCCTAGTAAGAGAACCTACGAATACGTTAGGGACGTTTTAACCGAGAGAACAGCAGAAATTAATTTTGTAGACATTAAGTCGGAAACCTTCAAGCTAGGAGACAAGGGCACCCCGCAGGGCTCAGTGCTGTCCCCTTTTTTATTCAACTTAGCGTTAAAGAACCTACCACCACTATTGAAGACTGTGAAAGGAATTGAAGACTGAAAGGAAACACACTCTCTCTGAACCCCCAAATCCTTTTCCTCCCAGTGTGTCATTTGTTAAAAAACAAACCCTCCCCACCTCTAAAACATATGCATGCCTTTTCTGTACATATAGATAGATGCTTATCTGCCTACTTATCTTTACCTGTATGTGTATAGAAGGGTGTCTGTGTGTTCATTTCTTAGCATTCTTATCACTAGGAAAACCTTATTTGGCTCAGATTAATTTATTAAATATGATTTACGTTCTCATAACACCATTCATTTCATTTTCATAGATGACAGAGATAAATAGAGTGGTAGTATACGCGGACGATATCACAATATGGACGCACACAGGCAATGATGGTGAAATAAAAGAAAATCTACAACAGGCGATCGACATTGTCGAGGAATAAGCGGAATGGACCGGGTTAAAATGTCCGCCAAGCAAATCCGAACTTCTGGTGATCTAGGGGGCTAGCAAACGCGATACCAACGCTGGAGACATTCTGGTAGAGGTCAGTGAGACACCGGTAGCCAGAGTGGCCAAAATCAGGGTCTTGTGACTGATAGTCATGGACAATAGAAAGAACACAGAGACAATAAACAGGCTTAAATCGACAATTAACATGACAACCAGGCTTATAAAGCGAATAGGCAAAGAAAGACGAGGAGTCAAAGAGAATTATCTGTGCCGAATGGTTCAGAATTTTGTTATAAGCAGATTAACATACGCCATCCCCTATCTCAAACTAGGGCTGGCGGAAAAGAACAAAGTAGAGGGGATCATAAGACAGGCACATAAAGCAGCCATGGGATTACCCCACTGCATCCCTACAGAAAGACTTCTTAAACTTGGGATCTACAACACCATCGCGGAACTGTGCGAGGCACATCTAATCGCACAATTAAGACGGCTCGCCACCACACATACGGGATGCAAGATCCTGACCAACCTAGGACTAAGTGACAGAATCCCGGAAAAAAAGGCGCAGGCAAAATTAGCGACTGAAGTGAGGGACTCACTCACTATTAAACCGCTTCCAAAAAACATGCACCCTGCTTTTCACGAAGGCAGTAGGCGAGCAAGAGCAAAGGCCCTTGAAGCAAAGTTAGAAGGCTCGGAATACACTGCCTACGTAGACGCGGCGCAATACGAGGAAGGCGACTTCTTTGTGGTCGTGGGCGTGAACGACTCGGGTGAAACATTAATGGCCGGTTCGGTTAAAGCAAAGAACTCAGGGACAGCGCAGGAGGTGGCTATCGCCATGGCAATGGTCAATACCGAAGCAGTCCCCATAATTAGCGACTCCAAACTCGCTATAAACAAATTCGCGAGGGGTATGACCTCCAAGGATACAGAACGAATGCTAAGGCATAAAGACTGGAACCAAAGAGAGGTGGAACTAATATGGGTGCCGGAACACTGGGGGAACAGGGGAAACGAGTTGGCTCACAGTATACCTCGAGGTTATATCAGCCGAGCAGTGAGCCAGGTTGACTCCCGCAATTTCACGAGAGATGCATTCATATCCTTTCACGACTACACTAATCACTTTAAACTGGAAAAAAGGATATATCCGCCACCAGACAAGAAGCTCGACAAAAGGCAGGAGGTAACGCGGCGTCGGCTCCAGACGCAAGCCTTCTTTAACCCGTCAAAACTTGCTCACATGTGCCCAACACAATACAATCAAACTTGCAAAGACGGGGGCGAGATAGCAGGATACGATCGCATTCTATGGGGCTGTAAAAAGGCGCCGCCACAGGCGGACTTACTACCAGTCCCTTCTTTAGAGCGGTGAGAGGCTATACTGGCCAACTCAGACCCGTTGACACAAGTCCGGGCCACTGAGTGGGCTCACAAGATCGCCGAGAACCACGCGCTCGAGGCCATATAGTATAGCGCCCACATAGGGCTCAAAGCTGACAATAAATGTTTTCCAATCCAAATCTTCCTCTTGATTTCGACTAGCAGCGCATTAACACGCGTTTGTTCTCTCGCCCGCTCTTCCCGCTTCCAGTCTCTTAACGTTGCACCTGTTATTTTCTTTCCATACCTCGCTGCATTGTCTTTAACTTAAGCTGAACACTTTCCTTTAACCTCCACATTTCTGCACCATAGGTGAGTGCCGGTAAGGTACAGCTGTTGCATCTTATCCGTATCTATTCTTACAAGTACCTGAGTTAGTCTCACAAGTACATTGTCTTATAAGTACCTTACAAATGCCTAGTCTTATAAGCACCTAAGCGTCCTAATTAGCAATGAACTAACATGCAATGAGCATATCACAAAACTAGCTTCTGACACTTCGAGAACGCTGGACTTCATTAGAAGGTCACGTTCACCTTCACCGCCATCCATTCGTACTAGCGCACGAAGCTTTCATTTGCCCGAAGATCGAATACGCACCGGCAATATGGTCCTCTCGTCAGGTGTATCTAATTAACTAAATTTAATCCATCCAGAATCACGCCGAGCGTTTTATATCTTCAATTATGACTTTCAATGCAGAATCAGCCTTATTAGGACATCTCTCGGTATCAGCCCACAAGTCCTTAGACGCAAAATTTCTCGCCTCTGTCTGTTCCATAAATTTCCCACAATTTACCCAATCTCCTTCATTCTCTGCTCTACAGTGGGCACATCATCTAGTCATACGGCGCTTACATGGATCTTGTAACGCCTTTAAAAAATGTTTTTTACCAGCCACAATCCAGGAGTAGAGTATGTTGCTGGGCGAGTTGGTGGTGATCGAACATCATGGAATCGCAGCGCTAGCAGGCAGGGACACAGGGAGGACACAAACACACACTTGCGCTGACGAGCAGGCGCTGGATATCCTTGGGGCAGTCCTTGGCAACTCCTTCAAAACGAACCTGGTTGCTAGTTGCCGTGGTCTTTTTGGGCACGAGAGTCCGGAGATGTCGAAGGGTCTTTTGCCACAGGAACTCGGTAGTGCCGTCTCTTATGCGCGAGAGCTCGAGCCATTTCTTCATCGAAGAAGCTGCTGCTGGGTAAGTGAGCACAAGCAGTCGAAGATGTTGTCGATGTAGGCGGGCTAGCTGCTGCCATTCCGACAGCAGAATCTTGCACATTCGGTGTCCGTGGCCAGCCGAGGGGAGAAGCCCACCGAACAAGCTCCTTATTTCCGGCGGCACAATTTTGTGGCGGATGCAGAACCCCAAAGATCTTGCCTTGCACGTTGCTGTGGCAATGAGAGGCACAATTCGGCACGAATCAACAGCAAACACGGAGAAGGAGCCCTTTGTAAAAGAAATTAACTTATGCAGGGTATGTTGTTAGGTGAGTTGGTGGTGATCGAACATCATGGAGTCGCAGCGCAAGCAGACAAGGACACAAGGAGGACACAAACACACACTTGCTCTGACGAGCAGGCGCTGGATATCCTTGGCGCAGTCTTGGCATCTCCTACAAAACGAACCTGGCTGCTAGTTGCCGTGGTCTTTTCGGGCACGAGAGTCCGAATATGTCGAAGGGTCTGTTGCCACAGGAACTCGGGAGTGCCGTCTCTTATGCGCGAAAGCTCGTGCCATTTCTTCATGGAAGAAGCTGCTGCTGGGGAAGTGAGCACAAGCATTCGAAGATGTTGTCGATGTACGCGGGCTTGCTGCTGCCATTCCGACAACAGAATCTTGCACATTAGGTGTCCGTGGCCAGCCGAGGGGAGAAGCCCACCGAACAAGCTCCGAATTTCCGGCGGCACAATTTTGTGGCGGATGCAGAACCCCAAAGATCTTGCCTTGCACGTTTCTGTGGCGATGAGAGGCACAATTCGGCACGAATCAACAGCAAACATGGAGAAAGAGCCCTTTGTAAAAGAAATTAACTTATGCAGGGTATGTTGCTGGGTGAGTTGGTGGTGATCGAACACGAGTTGTTGGGCGAGTTGGTGACTTCTCCCCTCGGCTGGCCGCGGACACCGAATGTGCAAGATTCTGCGGTCGGAATGGCAGCAGCAAGCCCGCCTACATCGACATCATTTTCGACTGCTTGTGCTCACTTCCCCAGCAGTAGCTTCTTCGCTGAAAAAATGGCGCGAGCTCTTGCGCATAACAGAAGGCACTACCGAGTTCCTGTGGCAACAGACCCTTCGACATCTCCGGACTCTTGTGCTCGAAAAGACCACGGCAACTAGCAGCCAGGTTCGTTTTGTAGGAGTTGCCAAGGACTGCCCCAAGGATGTCCAGCGCCTGCTCGTCAGCGCAAGAGTGTGTTTGTGTCCTCCCTGTGTCCTTGTCTGCTAGCGCTACGATTCCATGCTGTTCCAAGAGTAGAACCAGCTGCCTGAACATGTCGCAAACGAACCTGATCCTGTCACGTTCAAACGATGCCTGACATATCAAAGTAGAAGCGTGGGCGAGTTGGTATGTAATCAATCTAAAACAGCACAAGCAGGACAAGGACGACGGAAGGAAACGACAACACAGCGCTCGTGTAATCGTTTCCTTCCGCCGTCCTTGCCCTGTTTGCGCTGTTTTTAGAATGCCTGATATGTCATCTGACATCACAAACTTTTCCTTCCTCTTCCTCTTATTTCAGCGCATTTAGCATTTGAAGTGTTATTATCTACTTGAGCCTTTTGACTGTTCTACGCTTCTCTTTTGGACGCCAATTTTTTATTTATTTTTATGCGTTAACTCCCCCATTATGTAATACACCACCTGGGGCCTGATGATGATCATCTCAGAGAACCTGCCATATTATTGTAGTTATTTTCTTCTCGCGATCGCTATCAGCTATCACTACCTGCCATAATTAGATGTCAACTTCTGTTCTCTTTCAAGTCAATTCGTCATTACTTTCGTTTTCTGCATATAAATTTTTAGACACACCGTCCTGCTCTACCTGTCTAACTCATGGAGTGACTTATAAAGGCAATGTCATCTGCGAATCACAGATTACCTAGGTATTCTTCATTAGCACTTATCCCCAGCCGTTCTCAATACAAGCCTCAGAATGCCTGCTGCAAACGGCCCGTGAATAAAATTGGTGAGATTGTGTCTGCCATCCTGAAACCCTTCCTTATTGAAATTTTATTGCTGACTTTAAACAAGACTATGGTAACTGTGCAGTTGTTATTGATATCTTCCAGCATTATTACACAAGGCTCTCCTACGCACTGATTAATCAATGCCTGCATGACTGCTGAGTTTTCAGCATCATCATCATCAGCCTAACTGCGCCCACTGCAGGCCAAAGGCCTCTCCCATGTCTCTCCAATTAACCTTCTCTTTGAAAGCTGCGGCCACTGTATCCCAGCAAACTTCTTGATATCATCCGCCCACCTAACCTTCTGCCTCCCCCTGCTACGCTTACTTTCTCTTGGAATCCACTCCGTTACTGTTTAGGACCAGCGGTTGTCTTTCCTTCGCATTACATGTCCTGCCCAAGCCCATTTCTTCCTCTTGATTTCGACAAGAATGCCATTAACCCACGTTTTTTCTCTCATGCACTCTATCCGCTTCCGCTCTCTTAACGTTACACGTGTCATTTTTTTTCAATAGCTTTCTGCGTCGTCTACTTAACAGAGGTTTCCACCGCCTGAGATTTCCACTAAATCGATTTCTTTCTCGTGTATAGGGGTCAGTTATGTTCTGCACATTTCTATGTCACCTGATGGACAGTGAATATGGTCTCTTCTGCAGTAAATTCTTTACGAACGCCTGCCTGATTATTTGGGTTACTGAAATCTGTGGTTTCCCTTACTCTGTTAACTGTTATCATAGTAAATACCTTATAGAAAGCGGACAGAATGCTGATCGGTCTGTATTTTTAAAGTCCTTCACGTCTACATTCTTATGAATTAAGATAATCTTAGCGTTCTTCCAAGCTACTGGTAAGCTCGAGGTCATATAAGCATTGCGTATGCAGAGTGGCTAGTTTTCTAGCATAATCTCTCCTCAGACATTCAAGACATCTGCTGTTACCTGATCCTCACCAGCTGCTTTCCCCATTTGCATTGCTGCTATGGCATTTTTTGCTTCCTCTTCCATTACTGGCACATTGTCCGATTGATGTGCTATATTGTTTCTCTCAATGAAAGATCTTATGTGATCAGTTACTGCACAGATTTGTGCAGAACAGTTCGCCTACTTTAGCTTGAATTTTATTGCCGCGTCTACAACAATAACCGCTCGGCGGCTGTTCGGCACGCAGCTTGTGCGCCACGCTGTTCGCTTCTGAAAAAGAAACTGACCTTCCGCTCTGGCCGTCTCGGTGGGCTGTCGCAACTTCTAAGATCTTCTGGGTGTTGGCGTTTCTCTTGCGTCTAGACGCGTGCTACCAGCACCAACTGCTACGTGACACTGGTGGAGGTTGCGGGCTCGATACCCCATGTCCAGGACCCTCCAGACAGCCGCTAATCGAGTCCCGACCAGCTTCCGCTTGTCTACACGCCCGTTCACCGCCGCAGCCGCCGTCTCCTGGGACTGGTCCCAGAGTTTGGTCTCCTCCACAAAGAGGCAAGCACTCATCGACCTGGTGAGCATACCACCATGGCGCAGGCTAGCGCGTCACAGTAGAAGACTGGGCGAGTTGGTATATACTCATACTGAAAAACAGCGCACACAATACAGGGACAAAGAAAAGAAACGACAACACAGCGCTTGTGTTGTCGTTTCTTTTCTTCCTCCCTGTATTGTGTGCGCTTTTATTCAGTACCGCGTCACCCTTGACGCTTCAGCAACCCAGTATGTCAGCCAGCTTCCATGGCACACTTTTGAAGACGCGGAAGACTGGCTTTGCCAATTCGAGTGGGCCGCCAATTTTAACTCGCGGAGCACTGCGCAGAAGCTGCGGAACATTTATTTCGCACTAGAAGACGGAGCCAAGACTTGGCTCGAGAATACGGAGGCCGATATCCAAAACTGGGATACCTTTCGCGAGCAGGTCCGGGTCAAGTTTGCTAGCCCGGACCGCTGGGATCGTGCACGGCGCCTCCTGGAGGCGCGCGTACAAAAGCATAACGAGACCGATGCCACGTTCGTCGAGGATGGGACCCGCCTTTGTGGCGCGCTGACCCAGATATGGCGGAAGCCACGAAGCACCGCCACCTGATCCAAGGCGTGAAGGACCAACTTTTCTCTGGTTTGGTGCGAAATCCCCCGCACACTGTAGCAGACTTCCTAAAAGAACCGACCACCATTGAGCGGGCCTTGCAGCAGCGCTGCCGCCGAAATGACTCCTCGCGCGATGGGGGATGCAGCAGCGCGGCCGCTTTGAGCGTGTCCAGCGGCAATTCGTCGCTGAGCTCATACGGCATGAGTTCATTCGGCGTGAGCTCATACGCGCGGTGGTCCGTCAAGAGCTCCAGAAATACTCGCCTCGCCTGATCCGACAGCAGCGGGTCTTACAGAAGTTGTCCGTGGCCAGATCCGCCAAGCATTTTCACCGCCTCCTCGAGTCATGCCGGAGCCACGCCCCTTGAGCTACGCCGCGGCTCACCGTTCCGAGTTGCCACCTGTGCAAAATTTGCATACCACCCGCAGCCGATGACCGCTCCGCCACCATCATTATACCAGCTGCCCCAGCGAGGACCTAAATTGTATCCACCGTCTCGGAAGGCGACTGTTCGGCGCACTGCTGACCAGCAGCGGCTCTTCTACCATTGCGGGGAAACCGGCCACCCGTATCGACGTTGCCCCTACAGTGAAATCGGCCTCCGCGGTTTTCCACGTGACGCTCCATGTCCCCGTTTCGGAAAGTGACCCTGCGAAATGAGGAATGCCTTGCTGCCCATGACACTACCTCTACAGGCCGACCACGCTCTCCATCTCACGCACGCATTCCGTCGCCTAGCCGCAAGGTTTTCACAGATGGGCTGCGGGGCCGGTCTCCAAGCCCGCGCCGGGGAAACTGAAAGCGGCGACCTCAAGGAGGAATGCTGCTGCCAACAGATATTCCGAAGGCCCCCGAATACTGATCCCGATGCCAACGCAGCCGTGGCCTTCTGTTTGAGCGCTCGCCTCGGCTTCGACATGCTGTCCATGTACGTTGACGTTGAACATCGATCTTGGGACGACATCCTGCCATATATTACTTTCGCGTACAGCACGGCTCAACAGGAAACCACGCGGAGGACGCCGTTCCGTTTGTTCTACGGCCGCGAAGTGTCGTCAATGTTGGAAGCAATGCTGCCCCATGATGGCCGCGGCCCCGACATCGGCGCCGAGGAATTTACGTTTCGCGCAGAAAAAGCTCGACAACTTGCGAGAGTGCACATCGTTAACCAACAAGTCCGGGACGCCCTACGTTACAACTGACACCACAGACTGATGACGTTCGCCCCGCATGACAAAGTGTGGGCATGGACCCCATTCGACGAAGCGGTCTTTCCGAAGAATTGCTAAAGCAGTATTTCGGCTCCTAAAGAGTTCTCCGTCAGCTGAGCGACGTAGATTATGAAGTTGTTCCGGATGGAGTTTCCCGGATTACTCGCCGTCAGCAGAGACCAGAGATTGCTCAGGTCGTGCGGATGAAGCCCTATTTTTCAAGAGACATTTAGTGCAAAAGTGCCGCGCGTTACTCGACGTTGTTTTTTATTTCTCCTTACTTTCTTGTTTAGACATCGGGCCGATGCTCTTTCCAACAAGGAGTGTAATGCCGTGTCTACAACGATAGCCGCTCGGCGGCTGTTCGGCACGCAGCTCGTGCGCCACGCTGGGCGCTCCTGCAGAAGAAACTGATGTTCCGCTCTCGTCGTCTCGGTGTGCTGTCGCATCTTCTCAGAGCTTCTGGCTGTTGGCGTTTCTTTACCGTCTAGACGCGAGATACCAGCACCATCTGCTACATGACAATATTATCCATATTGCTAATGAAATGGCTCTCGTTACTATGCTTAGTTTCTTCTTCACCTCTTTTAGGCTACCTGCATTTCTTATACGATTCAGGATTCTCTCCATAATAAACCTCCTTATGTCGGCTACCCTGCGCTTATTAACTTTGACAGCTCTTCCAGTCCTATTCTGTCAGCAGTGTTAGACACTTCCATGCTTTGTGGTTTCTTAATCAGATCTTTATTTTCCTAAGACACCTTGCCTGTATCCTGCCGAACCATCCAATAGCCTACTCCTACTGCGCATTCCTAATGATAGCTGTAAGACTATCGTTCCTAGTTACAGGATTAAAATCTTCATTTGTCAAAGCCGTATCTCTGTTCCTTTTGAAATCCTGAATTCCTGTACTTTCCCTCTTACCGCCAGCTCGTTAATGGACTTTCTCTTCACTAACTTATTCCATTCCCTCTTCAAATCTAGGGTAATCAGAGACCTTACCATTCTGTGCTCTCTACAACGCACCTTTCCGAGGACCTCCATATTTGTACGATGCAAGGTTAGCGCATACTATGAAGTCTAGTTCATTTTTGGTCTCGCCATTGGGGCTCTTCTATGTCTACTTCCTGTTCTCTCGTTTACGTAAGAAGGTATTCATGAACCGTAATCTATTTCTCTCTGCTAATTCTACTAATAACTTTCCTCTGCTGTGCCAAAACCTATTCAATTTTCGCACTACCGCCTGGTCGCCAGCCTGCTTCTTGCTTACCTTTGCATTCAAGTCGCCCATGACTGCTACGTAGATACGAATAAGGAGGCGTACGCATATTTTTTTATGGTTAGGGACAAGTAAAACCTACTCATTTTGCTTTATGCATACCTTTTTCGCTTTATTTATACGCTATTCACATTCTGCAGCATTAATTGTATGTTTGATGTCGATTGCAGTAAAACTTATCTCTCTGTTTTTCATCGAAGATCTGATTACTGCAGGGGTTGACAGCTGCAGGAGCTCAACGATGCTTTCGAATCCAACGGCAAACTCCTTTATAACACATTTATTCCGTTCTCTCTGCGAGCGCCTTACATATTATTTCTGGAACTAACTGCAGTCAGTGATACCACAAGGTGAAAATTCTTGCATAGGGAATTTTGGTTTCTTGGCAGCAGCGGCAGCGACGCGGCTACATCGGTAACGCGCTTCGCCCTTGTTGCAGATCGAGCTCCCCGTTCTCAAGTGATCCTGCTGCTAGGAACCGGCAACCGCTTCTGCTGTACGCCTTCTTATGCCTACGCCAAAGCTACGCCTTTCCATCATCAAGCTCAACCATCGGACGTTTGGCACGCTTCGGGGACAATCTGCGCAGACGCCGACCGGAAGGCCCTGCAAGATAAACGCAAGCAATCGGACCAGCGGTCACTTGGCAGCAGCGGCAGCGACGCGGCTACATCGGTAACGCGCTTCGCCCTTGTTGCAGATCGAGCTCCCCGTTCTCAAGTGATCCTGCTGCTAGGAACCGGCAACCGCTTCTGCTGTACGCCTTCTTATGCCTACGCCAAAGCTACGCCTTTCCATCATCAAGCTCAACCATCGGACGTTTGGCACGCTTCGGGGACAATCTGCGCAGACGCCGACCGGAAGGCCCTGCAAGATAAACGCAAGCAATCGGACCAGCGGTCACTTGGCAGCAGCGGCAGCGACGCGGCTACATCGGTAACGCGCTTCGCCCTTGTTGCAGGTTAGTGCAGCACTACGTTGAATTGTCATAGTTTTTGTGGTTCATGCCATTGTGTCTGTCGCTGCTGCTGCCACTGCTGCCATTGTATTTTGGTG
Organism: Amblyomma americanum; assembly: GCA_030143305.2. Classification (NCBI taxonomy): domain Eukaryota; kingdom Metazoa; phylum Arthropoda; class Arachnida; order Ixodida; family Ixodidae; genus Amblyomma; species Amblyomma americanum. The sequence continues at coordinate 27,426 of JARKHS020002553.1, forward strand.
AAGCGTGCTTTTATGTCGTTTGGTGAAGTGTCCGCCTACGAAAAGAAATGTCTAGTGTGTGTTCGTCCTGCGAGGGAACTATTCATGTCAATGTGCCGAGTGTGACATGCACGGAGTGCCAAAGCGCTTACCATTTCGGTAAATGTGCGGGGGTGACGGAGAAATCTTTTAAAGCAAAAAACAATGCTTCAAAGAAAGCGTGGCGCTGCCTCACATGCCGGGAAAATGGGTCGCACACGAGTAGTAGAGCAGACAGTGAATCAGAACTAGATGTTAAGCTAGCTCTTGCCTCTATACTAGAGAAACTTGAGAGCTTGCCAGAGCTAACAAAAAAGGTGGCAGAAATGGAAGAATCTGTCCAACATATGTCTAAGAAATTTGATGAATTTGAAAGACATGTTTCCCGCCAGGACAATGAGATCAAGGTACTGAAGAAAAGAGTAGCAGAACTAGAAGAAAAAGATGACATGACGCAAGTTGTGCAAACGCAACTTCAACAAGATGTTAATGATCTTGAATACCGAAGCAGGAAACTTAATCTAGAGATACACGGTATTGCTGCTCTGCCCGATGAAAATCTGCTTACTTTGTTAAATGACATCGCCCCGAAGCTTGAAGTACCACCCCTGACGACAGCAGACATTCAAACAATACACAGACTGCCTGCCCGACGGGATAAGACGCAAGGAATACTCGCTCGTTTCACCAGACAGACGACAAGAGATTCGTGGCTGAACGCTAGGAGCAAAGTAAAAGATAATGAACCGAGCATTGTCATTCAGGAAAACCTGACACGGTATCACAGAGACTTGCTTCGAAATGCGAAGCAGAAGGCAAAAGATACAGGTTATCGTTTTGTCTGGTATACGAATGGGAAAATTCTCGTTCGTAAAGATCAAGGAATGACTGCAATACATATCAAAGGAGCAAGCGATCTGGACCAGCTTACGTAGCACTGCGCAAGCTCAGTACCAAAGGAAAATGGAAAAGAAAAATGGCACAGTGCCCGTATCACCTTCCGCATGACTTGAACCACATCGCTTCCTCTTTCTCATCCGCATCCGTTAAAGCTATACATGTTAACGCACGCTCAGTAAAAAATAAAATGGTCTTGCTAGATGAATTTTTTAGCGAATTTCGGTTTATGTTTTCAGTGATAATGCTGAGTGAAACATGGAGCACCAGCGCGCACAATGTTTTCAGAATGACCAATTACAAAACCTACTATCTCAACAGACCCGTTGGGCGTGGCGGGGGAGTGGCTTTACTTCTGAATGAAAATGTAACTGGCGAAATGTTAAACCCATACAGTGTGGTTACGCCGGACTACGAGATAATATCATTATGCGCAAAGAAATGTATTTACTCTGTCTGTTACCGCCCACCCAGTGGAGATTTATCCGTTTTTCTTAAATTCTATGAACACTTTTTGTCTTTTGTAGCTGATGGAGGTTATACGCTTATTGCTGGAGGCGATTTCAACATCGACATGAGCAGTAACAATTTTTCTACGAGAGAATTTAGGACTGTTTTGGCTTCAAATGGTTTCATTAGTGTAATAGAAGTCCCTACCAGAGTTACAACAGGAAGTCAATCCACTTTAGACTTGTTCATTACCAATCTTGCCCATCCAAAAATTGAGACCGGTGCCTTATCATGTTCTATCAGTGACCACCTCCCAGTGTTCTTGTGCATGAATGAGCCAACCCCTACACTGAAAGAGCCAGAAGGTATTAGATACCAGCGTATAACCAGTGTTACACTGAAAGCTTTTCGCGATGCTCTTAAACAAGTTGACCTGGCCCACATAGCTCACCTCAATGATGCTAATGAAGTTTATAATAAGTTCCTTGGTATTTTCAAACAACTATACCAATTGTATTTTCCCTCTACAACATATAAAGCCTCACGAAAAACTCGGAAACCATGGATCAACCATGAGTTACGAAAAGAAATAAAAATGAAAAACAAGCTGTATAGAACATTTCTAACCACACGTTCAGTTGAAGATTTGAGGTTATTTAAAGAATTTAGAAATAAATTAACAAAGAAATTGCGATCAGCACGAACAGAATATTACTCTGCATTTCTAGACGTCAAGAAGGGTCGTCATGATGTGGTTTGGACCCGTTTAAACTCATTGCTGCACCGTAACCAGTCACATGGCCAAGTGCGGAATCTTAAGATCGATGATAAAGAACTTTCAGGGACAGAGCTGGCAAATGCTTTCAACGACTTTTTCACGAAAAAGAAAACGGATGGGTCTGCACGGAATGCATGCGATTACTTAGACTTTCATAACGATAATACAATATTTCTTGAACCTGTCACGACGGATGAAGTAGCATCGGTCATACTCAGCCTAAAAAATAGCAGCAGTCGAGATATTGACGACATCCAGATAAAGCCCATAAAATATGTAGCCGATATTATAGCTCCAGCTGTGGCACATATTTTTAATGTTTGTTTAGCTACATCAGTATTCCCAGGAAAAATGCAGATTGCTAAAATAACTGTTTTATTTAAAAAAGGAGACCGAAATGACTTGGGTAATTATAGACCCATCTCTGTATTGCCTGTTTTCTCTAAAGCATTGGAGAAAATTCTACACTCTAGACTGAATAAATTTTTAGATAAATACAACTTGCTCACACCATATCAGTTCGGATTCCGGAAAAACAAGTCTACTGAACTAGCACTCTTAGAGCAAAAAGAATATATTCTGACACAGTTTGAACACAAAGAGCTCGTAATAGGAATATTCATAGACTTCTCAAAGGCATTTGACTTGGTTAATCATAAGTTACTTCTAGAGAAGCTATGGCACTACGGAATTCGGGGCCAGGCTGCAGAACTAATAAAATCTTACCTGTCAAAAAGGAAACAAACTGTCAACATAGATAATACATATTCAGAAATAAAAGAAATTTATTCTGGTGTCCCACAGGGAAGCATACTTGGGCCCCTACTTTTCAATATTTACCTTAATGATATTGTGAACATTAACCCAAATGTCAGGTTTATCATATATGCCGATGATACTAGCATTTTTTTCTCCGGAAGCAACATTCATGACCTGATACAAATGTGCAACACAACAATGATCACACTGGAAAGATGGTCACAATCAAACTATATGCGCGTGAATGAAAAAAAGACTAAAGCTGTAATATTTCGACCAAGAAACAAACCGATCACCCCACACGATAGTATTACCTTTAACTCGAGAGAAATAGAAATAGTCGATCACTTCAAATGCCTAGGTGCAGTATTTTCTTCGCACATGTCTTGGGAAGATCACACAAATCATGTTGTCCGGCAGTTAGCCAGGGTAACAGGCACGATTGGCTGCATTAGATACATTCTTCCTAAATCAATTAAACTACTTCTCTATAACACACTGTTCTGTGCCCACATTAACTACTGCCAGCTTGTATGGGGCACTGCAACGTATTCTTCATTACAAAAAATTTATGTTCTGCAAAAAAAGTTTCTTCGCTACGTCTTTAATGCGGACTATGGAGCACCCAGCAAAGCGTTCTTTCGTGAAACGGGCATAATCAAAATCTTTGATTTATATCAATATCGACTGAGTGTGCGTTTTAAACTTGAAACCAAAAATAACATAAATTATATTCGACGTCTGGCAAATTTGAAAGAAAAAGAAGCGAGTTACCCTTTTAGAGAGCCTGAAACCTGGTTGGTGCCTACACCACGCATAAATACCGGTAAACAGCGCCTGCAATATAGACTTCCTTCTCTTCTAAACACATACAAATCTGCCAATTTCAACTTGTCTACCTGTACTAATCGTGAGCTGCGTTGCTTATACATAGACTGTGTTACAAAATGATTTTTTTTTCTTTTTCTTTAAACTGCACTAAGAGGTGTTTTTGTTTTGTTTAATTTGTATTGTTTGATTCATTGTGCTTTTGTTGTACTGCTGAAAGATACTTATGCAATGATGTTTGGATGAACATGTAAATTGCCCACATGTACAATCTAGTGGTAGATTTTTTTTTTTTTTGGTGTTAATGTGTTTTTCTCTGAATTGTTTTCTTTTGTTTGTTTTGTTATTTTTTCTCGTTGCCTGTCACTGCTGCCCGGTATAATGGGGGCTGCGGCTCAGTCAAGCTGTCTATGACAGCTTTTTCTGCAGCTCCTCTGTCACTTTTTTGAGGCAGAAATAAATTGATTGATTGATTGATTGATTGGAAAGCGGCAGCAGCCGTCACTAAATTATCTAATGTTTTGCCTCTAATTGCCTTCATTTAGGCAAATTCGAATAATTATTGGATTGAAATATTTCTGTTGCCTTTTTCTAGAGTGCTATAATTATAGCAAATAACTGGCAATTAATATCTAAACTATTAAGTCCCAAATATTTCATGCCCTTCTCGTCTTATTAGGTCCAAGCGGCTGCAGCACACATCAAAGCGAAAGTGCCCATTTCATGAAAAGTTTCCATTGAAGTTGCGGTAAAATTGCATTTTGTTTAGACACAAAATTTTGTAAAGAGCTGTCCTGAACCAGGGGGTAAAGCAATGGATAAGCAAGTTTATGAGCGCTGTTGTGCTCGCGCTTCCTTCCTGCTGTGGAATTCGGCGAAGTGGGGCATGGGGAGGATTCCATGAAGACCACCGCAAGGGTGGGTGAGCCCTCTGGGGGAGACGTGACTGCAGGACTGCCAGAGGAAACGACGACAATAGCGTCCCCACGTGTTCGAACAGGAATGCCGGAAGCAGCGACGATAGCGTCCCCACGTGTTCAACAGGAATGCCAGCGACGACCATAAGCGTATTCATTCCGGTCCTCGCCACGACGAAGTGTGGTATCATGTGGTCCCCTTCCGTCACGCTGGATTTGAACAATTGCCCGAGTGCCGCACCTGCGACAGAGCCTCCGCGTTCCGGTCACCAGTACAAGCTCTTTCGACACCTGCGGGGAGACAGCCTGCATTCCTGTGTCATGCAGGTGCCCTCTGGACGCACGTGCGCGGCCACCTGGAAGCCGCGGGGCCGACATCGTGACCGAGTCGTGTTCCCTTTCCCTCGACCGAGCTGCGAAGTAACATTAGGACCGCCCTGCCGTGGCTGGTACCATCAGTGCCATCGTGTGATTGGACATCGTTCTTCGAACTGTATTCCCCAGCTAGAGATCTGGGGAATACGAATTTATGGAGCTGCTGGTTTGATGCCAGAGGAGAGCCCCCTTCTTGAGAGGTATCAGAGACTCCCGACTCCTAAGAAGCTCTCTTTACTGAGAAGCACTCTCAGTTGCCCGTACTTGTACATAATGTAAATAGTCCTTGTATAAAGTTTTCCAAGTTTTCTTCCTCCGATCGTCCTCGTCTCTTCTCCGGCCCAGTCACGCTACCTGAATCCCAACAACTGGTGGCAGCGGTGGGATGCTGCTACCTGAACTCCAACAGCGCCGAGCTGAGTTTATCCAAAGTTGCTCTTATGCAACATAGAGATTGTCACTATGATAAAATAAAAGGCTCTAAGGCAGTAATATTTTAATAAGCAACACTTGTTTGCTGGTTGCGCGTCTGGGACCAAAGTATTTAAGAAATGCCCGTTGATAAAGATCCACCTGCACCCAGTAAGCTACGGAACTCAACTACGACAATTCCTACATGCTTTTAAAAACGGAGCCACAAGACATGGCTGTGACCAGAAACTACTTTTGAATTCATATCAGTGCCTCGAATTGGACAATACCATAACGAATGTGCCGGCTTCTGTCTTTCAGACAACAGAAAAAGTTGCTGCAACTGACGAAGCGAACCGGCCTCCGTTAACTACACGACGCAGGAGCCATCGACCCCGGAGACGCTAGAAATGGCTGCCGACCCGGGTCGATCTAATGACCCCTGGCGCCTGGAGACGATCGTAACCCCCCGGTTTTTACACCTTGGCCAAGGAGCGGGTGGTAGCACTGGGAGCCGTGTGGCACTGAGTCAGTCGAAGGAGAAGTTTACGGCACAGCAGCGCCGCGCAAATGGGGAAGAGTGGGTAACTTACGGCCTTCGTTCAGCGAGAGGCTGGCTGCTCTCTGTGGAAAGACCATAGGACCGGAGGTGCACCTTGCAGATAAGCTCGCTTTGGGACACCTAAGTTCTCAGAACAGCCTCGTTTCCTGTATTTTCCTCCTTTAGAAATGCTTTGAAATGAGATTGGGGCATTTAACGGTGGGGTACAGCTTTGGCGTCGGCCACTGGTCGTTTTTCACAGCGTGTTCGCGATCGTTGAGGCCCGACGGCTTGCGATATAGGAACAAGCATGCCTCATTTGAAAGAGAAGCCTATTTCCGGTACAATTGTATGCAGTGTTACTTCAGTCTAGATATGCATAGAGTGCACAAAATACGAACAGCCTAAAATGTGCTTTTGCATAAAAGTTGCATAAAAGTTCTTTGCCGTAGTCAACATTTTGAAGAAAACAACGACCCTGCTGATAAGAGAGCTGCTTCTGCAGCACTTAGTAGAGAAGTTAGGCTTGTGATATCAGTTACGGCTGCTGTATACAATGACTATAGTTTACAGGCACTTTTTAAAAAAGGGGAGGAACGACAAGGACAGGCAGAGAAAGCAATTTGATAAAAGAAAAGGGGCAGACAAAGAATGACAAAAACAACACATATTAGGGGCCCTATAGCTCTTTGTTTTATAGAAAAACTGATGCTTATTTAGCACATTTGTCACGTTTGTAAGTTGTCCAGAGAGTACGTTAGAGAGTGAAGAAGGTTTTTTGTTGGCTTCAACAAGCTGTTGACGGTTAGTGAGGAAATCCTGCATCCAGTTGAAGACGAGCGGGTCAATCTTTAGTTGTGAAAGCTTTAGTAGTAGGCGTTTGTGAGGGACTTTGTCGAAAGCCCTCTCGCACTCGATGAAGGTTGCGTCAGCAGGTGTGTTAAGGTGTACATTAGCACTTATGTCGTGAAGAAATAGCGCAAGTTGGGTGTCGCATGAAGGTCCTTTTTGAAATCCGTGCTGGTTAGGTTGAAAGTACTTTATATATGTAGGGAAATTTGTGATTTGCGAATGAATAACGTGCTCCGTAATTCTGAATACACGCTGGTTAGAGATATGGGACGGTAGTTAGTAGAACCTGGCTTAGGAACTGGAACAATTTTACCCGCCTTCCAATAATGAGGGACGATGCCGGATTACAATGACTGTTGAAAAATGTGGGACGAAATAACACTGGTAATTTCCTTGGTGCTTTCGAGCACTTTGGCATTGATGCCGTCAACGCCAGCTGATGAAGTCAATTTTAATGTTTCGATTACTTTCAAGATTCCTTGGGTTGAAAATGTGATATCTGGCAAGGTGGCATGGTTATACGAGGAAACATACGGTAGGTTATCGTCTGGTTCTCTTTTATAAATAGAAGAAAAGGCTATATTGAGTATTTCCGCTACCTCGTCACTGGGGACCAGAGATGGGCATCGCCACGAGGGCGTACCCTCATGAGGGCGTCCTCACCCTCACCTGATGAGGATATCACTCGGAAGGTGAGGGTGAAGGAGGATGGGCGGATGCAAATAGGTGAGGACGAAGGTGAGGGAGGAAAAAGTTGATGTGGTGAGGGCGAGGGAGGGAAGAAATGATGTGGTAAGGGTGAGGGAGAAAAAACATGAGATGAGGATGAGGGATTGCAGAATTCACTGTTTGAGGGCGAGTGTGGTGGCCTGAGCCGTACTCTGGGCTAACGCTTTTGTCTCTGCCGCCTGTTATGAATTCTAATTTTAAAGCGATACTTCTTAGGGTGAAGATCTCGCGGAAGACGGAGTTTCTGCACTCTGCAGGTACACGAGGCGAACACGAAAGGCGGGTGCAGCACACCTTCTCCGTCACCGTGCTGTACTACACCACCGAAAAAAGCGCTCTTATACCTCTAAAACCTTTTTTTTAATTGTGTAAAGTATTCGGTGAAACACCCTGTATATGCGATAACAAGGGGCCACTGGCCGGGCCGTGCGGGCGGCTGCCAGTCAACGCGAACCATGGTACCGCAGTCAACATTTTCACTATCAGCCCAGAGTCTGTAGGATGATCAGAGTTTAGAGTAAAACACGAAGAAATTGTACCTAGTAAGGCTATTGAATTCCCAAGTTCTTGTCCTCCTTTGCCGGAACGAAGTCCGATTTCAGATCAGGGAGGTTTCACAGAATTGGCTGCAGCACAAAAAATGCTTTTGCACAATTCCACTGTCAAGTCAAAGCATGCTGGAGCGTTGGTGTTGAATTTTTTATTCACGCTGTTTGTAGTTCAGTAGAGTCTTATCTTCTTTCTATATTCTATTTTATCTGCAACTGCTGTATAGGAAAGCGGTGCCGCAATGTGGTGGGCAAAAGCGACCACTGTAGTCTTACCATGAAAATAAAGCAGCACCTTAACCACCTTGGTCTGAATCAACGGTCGCTCCACCTTGCATTGCACGATGTGCTAAAAAATAAAATGTCGTACTGCTCTCCAAATAACATCAGCATCTCTTGATTTATTTTTTCCCTGGTAAGACCTGTGACCGCGTAATCGCATGCCTGATTTTATGAACCAAATTTCTTGCAGGCATGGTAGGTACTTTGCACTCAGCGTTTGAGTAGGCCGTAGACGTGCAAGCGAAAAAATCACGGGCGGCTTCGATTAGGGTTTCCCATGAATAATCGTGTGCTAGCACCGTTAGTACTGTTTCGCATGGTTTATCTTGACTTTCTATGCTGCTGCTTGGCCTGAACTTGCTTACTTTCGTTGATAAGTCATATGATGTAAGCTTGCGTATTATTGCATCATTTTAGACTTGTACGGCGATAGAATTGGTCATTCTTTACTTTCAAAGATACCTGGAAGTACTGATTCGGCTTCAGGCGCCGAGGAGCAGCGGCGCGCAGCTTAGCCGCCATAGGTGCTGCCATTGTAGGGGCTTGTGAGACCAATGTTCTTTAGGAACCTCTCGCGACTAATCTTTAAATTGAACTGCCACGGTGGACAGTTTGCTCACAATTCGGTGGGCAGCTTGTGATGACGTCACAACGTCACGTGACCAAGGTGGCCCACGTGCTAGAATCTGGCTTCGGACAGACAGACGACCAATATTCGGCGGATTGGAAGCACTAGAGCCTAAAATGAAAACCACAGGAATCTTTCACTCCAGATTCGGGGAGTTAGTGACTAATATTAGTCAGCCCAAATGCTGCATTTTAGCGAGCCGTTTGATTTTCAAGTGGCCTCAGTAATGTTTTATTTTAAGCGACCGCATAAAAACCTTACTGCAGCGGAAAGCTGGCACCACACCGGGGAAGACATTAAAGAAATTTAAAAACGGGGGGGGGGGGGGAGTGGAGTCCGAACTGGGGATGTGGGATCCGGACTCGCTGTTGCACTAAAAAGAGTTCCGCTGGCCGCTACTTCAGATCACTACGCCATCACCACAACTTTTTTTTTAAGCATGACATTTATAAGATTGAAAATATATTATATTCTCATTAACTAAATTATTTACAGAGCTTTTAGGATACGCCACGAGACACATCGCAAAAAGACAGCAACAGAGCAGTAGACGCGAGGTAAGGCTGAGCGCATCACCAAGAAGGAGTGGCACTTCGGTTTAAAGTCGGTCAGATTATACTCCCCTAGCTTGAACAATCAGTTGATAGAAATCCTAACATCCTGCCTGTACAAACTGCCAAGAGTCTCGTGCTTTGGTTGCAGTGTCATCGTCTTCGTCACGTAGCCGCGTTCACGAGTTTTGTTGTTGAAAGTGCCAGTCTCTCACGCTGTAGCTTGAAGCCGTGGTCTTCAACACCATCATCTTGTGTGCGCGTGTAAGCGTCATCAGACGAGAATGTAGCAAACCGCACGAAATGGCAGAAGATTAGAAGCAGTGAAATTCAGAAGACCCAGTGCAATTGCAGTGCCATCGGGTAATGGTAATTAAGCAGCCTACAAAATTTCCTCGTTCTGACTCTATTCTGTGCTTATCAATTATTATAATTATTGTGTAAACCCTACTGAGTAGTTTTCTAAATACACTTCGCGTACATTTATTTTTTTACACAGACACAACAATGCGCTGACTGATTTTAGCAGTCCATTTTAGCACAGTTGACACGGCAGCAGCAAACAAGGCAGCATGCTAAGCAATCGTTTTTGCTTTGCTATCCAGGTTAGTGATTCCAAATTTGCACATTGCTACAGGAGTGACGATCGCTTTCGAGTGCTGCTGCCCAGCCCACTGTGTGTTCAGCATTTTCTTTCTTGCGTGATTGCATTATCAAAAGATCTGCTGTCTTGTGGCGGTGTTGAAGCAAATTCTGCCCGATTTCCGAATGGTATCGGAATTGCTAGAAGGCCAGAGCAAGATTAATTCAACAATGGGGGCCTGCAGGCGTCTCAAAACACAACACGAGAATAAACTTTCCTGTTTAACTCAGGGAACTGATGGCACTGCGAAACAGTTGTCGGGCATAAATGTATTATCCACAAAAGGTAAAAGACAGAGAATCGGCAATATCGGAACTTCAGGATCAGCATAGTACAGTTCGGAACCAGATAGACGATTTAGAAAACTGAGGCAGGACAAATAACTTGATCACGTACGGAATAAAACAGCTTAGCGAGGAAAGAGCGAGGAACTGTAAAAGGAAGTAATTGATGGAGTTTTTTTTCTGGAACAAGCTTTAACAGTGAAAGGTGTCGAGAGATACCACAGGAGGGGTAAAACGGAAATAAAATAAGGCGTGACCAGTCGTTTTGAAACTCCTCGACATCTGTCAAAAAATTTCGGTATTACTAATATGCTATTAACTCAACAACACCAAAATCAGCTGAAAATCCAAACACCAAAAAAGCTAAAAATCATTAGTTGAGGACTTTTCTAAACATGTTAAGCAAACGGAATCAGCAGTGGAAAAGCTCGGCAGAAGAGGGGAAAGAGGGTGCCAGGCATTAAAGCTAATCTATGATAAGTTAAGCTTTAATAGCGTACTTTATGGCTGGTATGCCACAAGAGCTCCTCACTTTAAGCTTAGAAAGAAATCAAACTGATTCGGGACTGAGAGATTTCAGACCGTGAAAATATTAAATGCTAATTGCAGAAGTTTCATAAACAAGAAAACTAAGTTGGAGAATCTTGTGCTTTTGCATGACCCTGAAATAGCGGTTTTGACAGAACCTTGGCTTAATACCGTATTCGACAGAGAGTTCGTTACCGCTGGCTACAGTTCGTACCGAAAGGATCGTGATGGCATAGGGGGAGATGTCAGCATTCGGTTTAAATCATCCCTGCGAATTTTAGCAACGCCTGATGTGCACAATGTATAGTGCATTTTTTGGACAACGTACTATGCAAACGTTAGATATATTATTGGAGCAATGCACAGGCTCCCCAACTCCACCTTTGCCGTATGACAGGAACGGACTGAAAATATATTCACGCACGAATGTTAAACCCAATAATCGTATTATTCTGTCAGGATATTTTAATTTGCCTGAAATGGACTGGTCAAACTTTTCAGGTAGTAAGCATGACCCACAAGGTGAAGCTATGTTCTGCATTGCTTTTGCCATCGACTTATTTCAGACTGTAGAAAAAAATACCATATTTCAATGCAATTATTAATTAATTCTCGACCTCTCTTTTGTTAGCGGGTCAATTACTGCCAAAACAAATAGCAAGATAGTAGATAGAATATCGGACCACACAGCTGTACTGCTCACCACTGCACACACCGCTTTAGATAAGAAACCTCAATATTTATCGTATCTAAATATTTGTCGTGATTTTCTCGAGATACATTATGAGTATCGCTTATATTAAACCACTGATGACCTCAATTGGAGGGAGCACATTGTCTACATAATGGCTAATGTTAATCGAACGTTGTTCTTTCTGAGGAGAGCTTTGAGACTCTACTTCTGTGCGGTGGCTCGCATACAAAATCATAATTCTGCCGACACTAGACTCTGCATGCGCTATTTGGGACATTTTCACTAAAACTTCCCCTAATAAATAGAAATGGTGCAATGAAAAGCAGCTCGCTTCATTTATAAGAGATTTGGACGTACTTCAGTAACAGAACTGTTAATTAAAACGGACTTGACCCCTTTAACGCAAAAAAACTATGTGTCGCGACTAAAATTCCTCTTTCAATTTATCAACGGCCACTATGAGACAGATCTCACGAGAATAATTTCTTTTTCATCTGGCTATGCCACCAGGCAAAGACAAAGCCGCACAGTAACGCCATTTATCACGCGCAATAACCATTTTAAATATGCTTTCTTTCCACAAACCGTCATTGAACGGAATCCTCTAACTAATGACCGGGTGTCAAAATCATCTATGTCGACCATTCTTTCCAGTATTGTTTAATAATCTGTTGTGTATGCTTATTTTCCAAAATTTTCAAGCTACGTTGTTCTACTTTCTTCTTGTGTTCATTGCCTGTGTTACAAATTTGTGTTTACTTATCTGCATCCCACCCTGCTAAGGTCCCCAGTGATGATTGCAGTAAAAGCAAAATAGATATAGATAACAATGAAATGCGTGCCATGAGTAAAGGCAGAGTGATATCTTAGGGCCAAACTCGTAACTGTCTCGATTTTGTCTCGCGTATAAGCTCAAACAGCTCACGCACACGTACCCGCACACACACAACCGTATAAGCATCTAGCCTCTCGTTCAATAGAGCCTTGAGGGCTTGTCGTGTATGTTTACTACTCAGTAATATCGCCAGAAGTTGCAGACTTCAAAATATAACTCGAATTTTAAAATGACTATTAGTGAGGGTGAGGGTGAGGCGGGGCCGCATAATTTTTCATAGTGAGGACGATGGTGAAGGAGGGCCATGGATTCAAAAGTGAGGGTTTGGGGGTGAAATTAAAAATTGGGGCATTTGCCCACCTATGCTGGGTACAGGCTGACCGATGGTATCCATTAATGAAACTGATTTGTCTTTATCTTTGGGATTAATTGCTCTCCAAAATTGTTTTGGGTTAGTTCGAAGTAAGCTATGCAGGGTGGTTTCATAAAAGGAACGGTTAGCAATAGTAATCTCTGAATTATATAATTTCGACGTGGTGCGGTATTTCTGCCGCGCTTCTGGACTCTTGGTGAGTTTGGCTGTGCGGAATTGGCGATTCTTCTTGTTTTAAGACGCTCAGTGCTGAATTAGACCGAGAGAAACTGCGCTCGCTATTGCTTATGGTTGTAATATAGGTATTGATTAGTTCCTGCATTTTATACTTAAACATTAACCAGTTTTGGCCGAAAGATCGCGTGCAGAAATCAACAGATAGGAATTCCCAAATCCTGGTTTGTTCTGCGTTGAAATCTCGATAATTACCTTTTTCAAACAAGATCAGTTTTTTGTTGCTTTTGGCTGCGCAGTTCAGTCTGGTGAGGAATGTGCAATGAATTACTTTATGATCGCTAAGTTCATCTAGGTATGGCAACGAAGGAATTCTATCGGGGTGGGTTGTGTGTGCAAGATCCAGGATGTTAGCTGAATGATGGGTATGCCTAGTTGCGTATTAAAGAATCTAGGATAGCGAGAACGTTAGGCATGTGTCAACAAAATTGACTTCAGTATAAATTTTCGAGATGGAGAAGGCAAGGTCAGACCATGTAATATAGGGAAAATTAAAATAATTGAACATAACAATAGGGGCATGCGGATATAGAGATCTTACAGAGTTAAATGCGTCTTGACACTGGAACACGAATGAGTTGTCGGAATCTGGCGGTTGATAGCATGTGCCTAGGATGATATGGGGGTGTGCAACTCAACAGCATACCAACATAATTTATAAAGAAGTATGAATGAATACTCGGTGGCAATTCAAATCGGGATGAGTAGCGATGAGAACACCACCGCCGCATTTGTTGTTTTGCTGCGGTCCGCACGAAAAACTTGGAAGACCGGGCGGCCAAGAAAAATTCCTTAATTGTCTATAGATGAATTCAGCCATGTCTCGGTTAACGCGATGACATAAGAATCTGAAGACTCGATAAGATTATCAAGGATGTTGCGTTTGGGTAGCACGCTCCTAATGTCGGTGGAAAGCAAGGAGAGGGATTTCTTTGTACTGTCATGGTTGGCACGTGCAGTTACTATGTTGAACGAAGAACAACTTGTTTGCCGGCCGGATCATAAACGCATGTTTCCTTTCCTGCTTCTCGTCTGTTGTGGGGAAGAGTGCTGAGAAAGCTTTGTTTTTTTGAAATTCAGACAGGGTTTTCCGGGCAAAGCGAGTGGTAGGAGAAAGGTCTTGGTCAACACTATTTTTAGAGTGTTTGTTTGCCCTGCTAATGGTCAGCAGTTTTTCTTTGTCCTTAAAATAGGCAAACTTCACTAGAATTGGTGTTCGTTTTGTTAGGATAAAAGGACCCAAGCCTATGGGCACGCTCTATGTCCCTCGCTTCAATCCAAATTTTGAAGTGTTGCTTGGAAAAGGCGATTACCTTTTCCTCTGAGCTCGACCAACTTTCGTCGCACTCATCTTCCACCCCGTAGAACACCAGGTTGCTTCGCCACGCCCTATCTTAGGCATCGTCTGCTCCAGCAGTTAAATGCTCAACCTGACAAGCGTTTGCCTCTGCGAGTGTCTTTTATATGTCTTTTTATCTTGTTATATCTACCTTGATAGTCGTTAGAGATTGGCACTCTTCTTCAATTTTAGTTTTTTTTTCTTGAAAAAAAAAAGCCGTGACGATGTCGCGGTGACTTATGTAGCGCTGGTGACGTAGAGAAGATAAACCGGAAGCGCATGGCTATGATCTGAGGGTGCGCAGTAGGCAGAGGGACGCTGAAAAAGAGGGAGCCGGGCATTGCTGAGGTAGAAGCCGGTGGGTGGATTAACCAAGCGTCGGAGTCAAGGTATCAAGGTGGCATCCCCACGGTCCGGCCACATCGTCCCGCAGGTAAGCACCAAGCACAGGTCTCGCTCCAGTAGTCCAGTTGTCTGCTCCGCAGGAACAGTAGGCCAGGACTAGTAGCTGCGCAAACAACAGCGGTGTACGGTGAGGCGATGCTACCGTGCCCGTGCTGCCAAGCCCAATGTGTCTGTTCTAATCAATCTGGGCCCAGCCCGTGTCGGCACTGAATCGGAATTTCCTAGTAAATGGGAAAGGACACTGTCACGATTCAGGTCTCACTGTAATTTCAGCGCCAATAAAGGGCAGGGAACGAATGGCAGTTCTTTGTACTAGTGCTTCTATCTTGTGGCTCTGACAGCTAGTTTATAAGGGGCCTCGAAAGGCTTCTCTTTCCCTAACAAGTCCTCACGGTAACGCTTTTAGTACCTGAAAACAGGCATGTTCAAATTTTTATCCGTGTTTCATTTGACAAGAAGACCATGACCAGACTGGCGCTATTAATATCGACGGAGAGGAGCGTGAAAACACGAGACAGAAAGCGGGAAAGGCTGCTTTATCACACACGTGAAAGACATGAGAGCGAAAATGGCAACCCGGACGAGTAAGGGACAGGACGAGCGCTGCACTTTTGACAGGATTTATTGAAGGAAGAGCGCTTATATAGAATCTGCCCTTATCTATGCTCTTAATCGCAGTTGACAAACATTCACCTCTCACAGATACGCTTCAAGAAACAGCATTTCACTGTGGCAAAGAATAACTGACGTGTCACTGATGCAGTTATCACCTCGCTTCTTGATATAAAAGGCTTCCACGAGCTCACGTTGTGTCTTACCTCGACCTTTCAAGAGAACTTTGCATTCCGATAGTCGAGGCTTGCAGACTATACGCTTCTCTTTCGAGTAGGCTTCGCAGTGGTCTGGAAGATCGGCACCTTTCTTGTTCGATGGATTCTTGTGTTCAAGCAGGCGCTCATTAAGACCCCGTCGGGTTTGTACAACGTACACCTTGCCGCATGTAAGCGGGAACTCGTATACCGCTACTTTCTTGCAGCCAACATGTGGCGTTCGGTGTCTGATGGCACACTCTTGCACTTTTTTCCTCTCAATGCGTAAGTAGTTTTTGCGGAGAGTTTTTGTGGCTCTGAAAATACCACGTCGACGCCGTATTTATTGGCGGCCTTCTTTTGAGGTTATAAGTGGGGTGGTGTACGTAAGGTACATCCTCCGGCCTTGCCAGTCTTTTATCTAGAGGTCGGCTGTTTTCCTTTATTCTTCGCCACAGTGAAATGCTGTTTCTTGATGCCTATCTCTGAGATGTGAATGTTTGTCAACTACGATTAAGAGCACGGATAATGGCAGAGGCTATATAAACGCTCTTCCTTGAATAAATGCTGTTGAAAGTACAGCGCTCGGCCTGTTCCCTTACTCGTCCTTGTTGCCATTTTGCGCTCTAGTGTCTTTCACGAATATGCACCAACAAGCCCAGTTTCACGTACTTCATAGCGCTTTTTCATAAGACTGAATATTACATGCGGGCGTTTATAGAACTAAAAAAAAGGAGAGGATAAATAAAGGTTCTTGAAATGCGTTAAAAAGGGGAATAAGATATAATCTCCTTCACAGGGCAACTAAGACACGAATAGAATTTCTGAAGCTCCGGCAGTTTCTGAAGGTTATTTTATTAGTAGGAATGGCTATAACGCTTTGGAATACTGCGCAACGCTTTCTAGGAGGTGGCTGCAAGCACTGGTTACTTTAAAAGTAGGAGCCACTTTAGCCCATTTATTGGGCACAGCCTGTAGCACTTAGCTGGCTCCGTTGTGGTGCAAAATTACCTTTTCGTGCTTCTGATCACTTCTGAGATAATTTAAGCAAGACAGGCGACGCATTTTATGTAATACGTTGAATTTCTGTGTTCAGTCGTTCATAGAACCCTTTACGAAAGCCTCCCTGATAATTTGGTCGACAGGCCACCGTGGGGCATGGCTCAGTTGATATGGCGCTCGGCTGCTGGCCCGAAAGACGCGGGTTCGATCCCGACCGTGGCAGTCGAATTTCGATGGAGGCGAAATTCTAGAGGCCCGTGTACTGTGCGATGTCAGTGCACGTTAAAGAACGCCAGGTGGTCGCATTTTTCTGAGCCCTTCGCTACGGTGTCTCTCACAGCCTAAGTCGCTTTGGGGCGTTAAACCCGCATAAACCATATACCATTATTCGGTTGAGTGAAGTCTAAGGTTGTCCTAACTATTAGCGATTAGCTTAGTGAATACCTTGTATGCTTCGGCCAGTAAGCGGATAGGTGTGTAAGTTCTCAAGTCCTTGGAGCCTCCCAATCTTTGTATGACATGGTTTACGCAAAAAGCTTACTGGCGCTAAAAGACGCAGACAACACGCACACAAGACAGGGCTGGCGCCAACTTCAAACTAAGTTTACTCATGGAAAAAATCACTTTGTAACCTCACGAGCAGGCAAAGAGAAAAGCAAAACATATACAAGCGCTGGCATAAAAAAGACACACGTGACAAAATGGCGAAGCAATGATTATAACGTTGATAATGAACCACTGAGAAAACTAATATCTTCTTCCGACAGCGAGACAGATGGCTTGCTTATGCAGATATGACCCCTCCGATTGATGTAATAAGCTTCGATGATTTCATG
>JARKHS020002554.1:0-71975 GCA_030143305.2 Amblyomma americanum
GAGTGTTTCGCCACATCCTTTCCAAGATTCGAGCCTTGTTGCTCACATTTCCTTGACTACGTGCCGTGCGAGGTTGCTCGGATTCTGCATAAGGAAGGGATTGGTGCCTTCTGACATCTCGATTTTGTTTGGCCGTTTGCGCTCCGTCCTGTCTACCTTGTCTTTTTGTGTCGTCTTTCTGTGCGCATAAAAGAAGTCTGAGGATGAACCAACTAGCCCCACAACGTATATTACTGGATTACCTTTCTTCTACAGTGGGCCCTTTTGTGAGTGTTTCGCCACATCCTTTCCAAGATTCGAGCCTTGTTGCTCACATTTCCTTGACTACGTGCCGTGCGAGGTTGCTCGGATTCTGCATAAGGAAGGGATTGGTGCCTTCTGACATCTCGATTTTGTTTGGCCGTTTGCGCTCCGTCCTGTCTACCTTGTCTTTTTGTGTCGTCTTTCTGTGCGCATAAAAGAAGTCTGAGGATGAACCAACTAGCCCCACAACGTATATTACTGGATTACCTTTCTTCTACAGTGGGCCCTTTTGTGAGTGTTTCGCCACATCCTTTCCAAGATTCGAGCCTTGCTGCTCACATTTCCTTGACTACGTGCCGTGCGAGGTTGCTCGGATTCTGCATAAGGAAGGGATTGGTGCCTCCTGACATCTCGATTTTGTTTGGCCGTTTGCGCTCCGTCCTGTCTACCTTGTCTTTTTGTGTCGTCTTTCTGTGCGCATAAAAGAAGTCTGAGGATGAACCAACTAGCCCCACAACGTATATTACTGGATTACCTTTCTTCTACAGTGGGCCCTTTTGTGAGTGTTTCGCCACATCCTTTCCAAGATTCGAGCCTTGTTGCTCACATTTCCTTGACTACGTGCCGTGCGAGGTTGCTCGGATTCTGCATAAGGAAGGGATTGGTGCCTCCTGACATCTCGATTTTGTTTGGCCGTTTGCGCTCCGTCCTGTCTACCTTGTCTTTTTGTGTCGTCTTTCTGTGCGCATAAAAGAAGTCTGAGGATGAACCAACTAGCCCCACAACGTATATTACTGGATTACCTTTCTTCTACAGTGGGCCCTTTTGTGAGTGTTTCGCCACATCCTTTCCAAGATTCGAGCCTTGTTGCTCACATTTCCTTGACTACGTGCCGTGCGAGGTTGCTCGGATTCTGCATAAGGAAGGGATTGGTGCCTTCTGACATCTCGATTTTGTTTGGCCGTTTGCGCTCCGTCCTGTCTACCTTGTCTTTTTGTGTCGTCTTTCTGTGCGCATAAAAGAAGTCTGAGGATGAACCAACTAGCCCCACAACGTATATTACTGGATTACCTTTCTTCTACAGTGGGCCCTTTTGTGAGTGTTTCGCCACATCCTTTCCAAGATTCGAGCCTTGTTGCTCACATTTCCTTGACTACGTGCCGTGCGAGGTTGCTCGGATTCTGCATAAGGAAGGGATTGGTGCCTCCTGACATCTCGATTTTGTTTGGCCGTTTGCGCTCCGTCCTGTCTACCTTGTCTTTTTGTGTCGTCTTTCTGTGCGCATAAAAGAAGTCTGAGTATGAACCAACTAGCCCCACAACGTATATTACTGGATTACCTTTCTTCTACAGTGGGCCCTTTTGTGAGTGTTTCGCCACATCCTTTCCAAGATTCGAGCCTTGTTGCTCACATTTCCTTGACTACGTGCCGTGCGAGGTTGCTCGGATTCTGCATAAGGAAGGGATTGGTGCCTTCTGACATCTCGATTTTGTTTGGCCGTTTGCGCTCCGTCCTGTCTACCTTGTCTTTTTGTGTCGTCTTTCTGTGCGCATAAAAGAAGTCTGAGGATGAACCAACTAGCCCCACAATGTATATTACTAGATGCTTACGCTTCGGAAAGCAGACAACCCATATACAATTGTGCGTTATTAATATGAGCACTTTGGTTACGGATCAGAACTGTGCATAAGAGTTTTCCTTAAAACGAATTGTGATTAAAAATGGAAAGCATTTCTGTAAACTGCTCTGATTACAATTTATTTTTTGCTTGGCAGCGTGGAGTGAAGGTAGATTTTTGACAAATGCTAGCAATATTAAGTTGATTATCGTGGTTGCCATGGGTATTGGTAAAATGCAGCAATCTCGGAGTGCTCCGTGAGCAATGGCAATCGAGATAGAAACTGTACTTTTTGAATCACCATCTGATCTAATATTCATTGTTGCTTTCACTACACTGCTGTCGCCGAGGTGCTCAACAACTCAGCTTTATTGCTGTCGAACAGTTGTTAACTATCGCTTCCTAGGCAAGCAGCACCAGCTTGTGTGAAACATTCTCGAAGCCTTTAGAAGCATATGCTATCAATGCACAAGCATCTGCCTTGTTCATTTACCTGAGACTGCCTGCAATGAACATTATTTGCCTTCTAGAAGAAGGCGATGGTGGGCATATGAGAATGTATTTATCAGAGATATAGAATGCTTCCTAGATTTTTTTCGCCTTCTTTGTATTTGCTGCATTTCTAAATTTGTGTGCTTGAATGTAGATGCATTAAGGCTGCGAACTGGGCGAGTTGGTGCTGATTCATATTTGAACAGCGCAATGAAACTACGGGACACAACGAAGAATGGACGCCACAAGTTTTGTCCTGCAGTTTTGTTGCGCTGTTCAAATATGAATGTAGATGCTTGTTTGCACCTTCCACAATGCTCAGCTGTAGGTTTCTGTGGACGCGCATCTGTTCACATTTGTCGTATTGCCGTGAAAGGGCCATATTTGTGCATATTGCCAAAACAACGTTAACAAGGTTTATTTTTATTTTTCAAAATGTGCTCTGCGCTATTGCACTGTGGTTAGCCCTGCAGTGCGGACGTTGAGCCGTTTCTGAAAGTCCTACAGTACCGGTGCAGCCATCGACTCTGTCTAGGCTGAGATCAAATTAATTTCAACCCATTTCCTTACTGATTGGATTGTATTTGCAGATCCCCTGCTTTGCACCTGCGCCAAGTTCTCCTCGTGCCCGACATGCTTTAACTTGAGCGGTTTTTTTTTCTTCTTGCCGTGTGCTCTGTTTAAAAAACATTAAATTAGTGTTACAAGTAAACATCTGTAAGAATATAACAATAAAGGTTATACAGGCAGCGAGCGGCTTAATTAATTAATTTGTGCAGTGAACAAAGTGCGCCAGGAAATGAGTCGCCGAGCCTTTCAGTGTCAATGATTTTGACACCAGAAAGAGAAGTGCTTTGTCAGTCAGAAAGTGCAAGCGGAGAGAGTCGGCGTGCCTGGAAGTTCAATGTTTAGCAAAAACTGCAAGCTATATACTTCTAACAGTCCTTGCGCTATGTTATAGTATCTGGTTACCACAGTTCAGACGTTCGCATTGCAGTCCACATTACACGACAAAAATAAGCGGGTCCCAATTGGCTTTGTGCATTTAAACCCTATCATTTGTCCAAACAGCAAGTTTCCATGTTAAGGCATGCATGCTTTGATAAAGTTTCATCCCAGAAAAAATGTTTCATAATTCAAGCTGCATATCACATGGTGGATATTAACGAGGCATGGCTGCATACGGCAGAATGTGATGAATTTTTTTACTTCTGATAATGTCACAAGCACCAAATCATTGCACCATTTCTATGACTAGCATGGGTTCCTAATTGTGAAAAACACTAAGTACTCTCACACTGCTAAATTGTTGTGGCCCATTAAATTGTTCCTTCCAAATTGGTACGCTTCTTGAGAAGTATACCTGTGATAGCCAACTTTTCGTTCTTCGTGACATACACTTGCACCTTAGTCTCTGAGAAAGCATGCGATAAAATCTTTTATAAAATAATGTCTTGCATCGTACTTTTCTGAGTGGGATTTAAGTGATCCTAGCCAGTTAACAACAATTGGCCCATGCTAAATCTTGCTCATCCTGCCTTTCTTTTTTTGGAAGCTCGGGCAACCCGAAGGGTATTGTACGTGGCCCTTCCCTTTTTCTTACATTCATTAATGACCTTCATTTCACTTCATGAGAATAACGCTCTACGCACGGACAAAAACCGGCGACTGAAACGACGGACACGGGACAAGCACCCCATTGTGCAAATCAGAAATGTTTACCTTACTTTGAACGGGCTACAATTTTAGCTCGTGCAAAGGACAAGAAAGAAAATAAAAGAAGTCTTTCAGATATGGGAGGCCGGTGAAGACGAGTGCGCAAGCACACCCACGAAGGAGCGTTTGACACAGCCGGTGGCAATGAATTTATTGTTTTGAGCATGTGCACGAAATGTATTTATGTGCCCTCATACCAGAATAAATTTGAGTTGTTAGTGCGCGCTTGTCCTGTGTCCCTCGCTTCAGTTGTCGGTTTTTGTCCGTGTGTAGCGCGTTATTCCCGTCAAATGTAAAACCAACTAGCCCACATTTGTGCTTTGCTTCCCTTCACTATTTCATTTAACTAGTCTTCATTGATTGCTATATGGTCTGCCATCCCACTATCAATATCAACATTCCAACACTCCAGAAGAACCGTCTCTGTGCTCAGGAATGGTCTATTTGAAAATGTAATAGGACAGCACTAATAGTTTTTGTTGTCAGCCACACCCTTGTCCATTACGAGCTGATATGTGTCAGTATTTTCTTCGTGCTTTTATCCTACCCTGTATCAAGCAAAGCAACACAGAGACTTCCGTTATGGGATGTGGCTAAAATGCTAGGTGCGTGGGTTTACGCATGTGACTGTTATGTGCGTGTGTCATTTTATCCTTATCCTCACCTGAAATGGCCAGCCAGGTATGTTATGGGGCCAGCATTTACAGTGTTTATAAAAGGGTGCCCCCTTCGCCTCTACAATAAAGCTAAATTTCACATACAGTTCTGTCGTCATGAATGGAGTCAGATTACAGCTGCTGTGAATTTTGTGTGTGAATATGATTTCTTACATTGAAGGCAGTGCAATGCATGGAAAGACACAAACCTGTACTCAATATTAATTTATTTATAGAGTTGCTGTTTTCCTTACATTAGTAACACGAGCTTTCATATAAGGCCCTGAGCAGAATTATCCTTTTCGGGCATTATTTTGAAAAAGGAGGCCACAAAACAAGAAACTTGTTTGCCTAATACATACAGCCCTCCTAGGACTGTTTAAATTCTCACACACTCCCTGTATGAAGCCGAAAAGTAGGCATAGCCTAGGCAAAGATCTTCAAGCAATTAGGTTAACAACTAAATCATTTTAACCTAAGGTATGCTTAAAATGAAATTTGGCATTTTGAAAACCAAACTGGCAATGAAATAAGCTTTACTTTGCAGATGTTGCTAATAACAACAGCTGGCACGTTCTAAAAATGTATACATGACAAGTGGTACAGACAATGCTCACTTTTATCTGCTGTTATGGGAACCAGAATCAATGTTACTATAGCTGATTTTTTTCTGCTCCGAAAAAAGTCAAACATTACTGTAAAGCTATACGAGAAGATATATGCATGTATGCCCTACACACACTTATACGCTTATTTTTTTATTTCATTGTATTTTGCAACAACACCGCTTTCACCTTGTAAATATATTTCTACAAATTCTGCTTGAGATAACCACTATGCATGGTCAGTGAATCCTGTTTCCCTAAATATTTGAAGTATTCTTTCCCAACCCCAAACGGAAGCCGTCCAGATGTATGCCAGTTTACCAACTCCTACACCATGTTATGTTTACATGGAAGGTAAAAGGCATGCATGGCCTCTTACTGAGTACTAAGGAAACCCTTTGTTTTCATTAACATGGGCGCTTTCAGAATTTTTCGGAGTTTTACAGCCAACATGCCAGCTTGTTTCTGCATGTGTCACCATCGACTGGCCCTGAGCACAACTCTCCAGGCTTGTGTGCACTGCTGCATTCTAGCTGGTGCAATTCTCATCCGTTATGAGCTAAGGAATGACTGCTAAAATAAAACCGGTCACCCGCTGTCACTGTGCAAAAAAGAAAGCTTTGCATTTCAGCGCAGTGATAGATGACTTGGCCCCTTTAATTGTCACCACACTGTGCAATTTCAACTTTGGTTTTCTAACATTACAGAGAGAAAGCAGTAGTGTTGCATGGTCACTCTTCTGAGAAATGCACAACTGCTGCAGTTACAAATGATTTTACATGTTCAAAATTACTGGGAATGTCATAATTTTGTCATGTATTTGGGTTCGTATTTGACAGCAGTGTGCTAAAATATGGAATTTTTAATACATGCACAATTCAGCACACACTTTTTATATCGATGAATTGATAAGTGTCTTTCTTTTGCAATAACAGTTAAGTGGGCAGACAGCAAGGAGGCCTGTTTACTTGACAATGACAACCAACGTTTATAGATGACAACTAAAGTGTGCATTGATTAATGAAAAAAAGCTGCAAAATAAAGGCAATTATAATACATGTAAAAAGACTGCAATGTGCTAGTTTGAATAAATGATTATTTAACCTGCGCCTGATCTCAGCTACGTAAATTTCCCTGTTATAAATTACAAACGATCGAATATGACTGTACTGCTAACCTATAACTTGTTCTAGTCCCGTATCCTTGGCTCCTAGAATTCGCGATACGAATCGCGTCGTCATTCTGAAATCGTTATTGCATCCTAGAGTATAGCGTAACTTTCAATAGGGGCACTCTTCAAATATTAGGAGGCAAAAATGTTAGGTCGTAGTTAAAACGGTGCATATATCGGTGGTCTTCAGCCGAGTCTAGTCGACTAGCGTTCGAACAAGTTGTGTCACGATCGCGGTGTGATGTCTTTTTCCACTTTCTGAACTGGAAATAGCGCAAACATTAATCGTTTCCTGCGACGCTGTTTTAGAACCTCGCCTGCGGTGTTGCAATTGTTGCGACTTCCTTCGCGGACGTCAGAATTGGCCGCGCCGAGATCCACGGCTATCACAGCCGATCGGGGTTTTACCTGCTGCGAAAAATCTCACAGCTCGGTGAGATCTGGTGAGCCACAATATCAAAGTGTGTATATATTCATACAGCAAGATATCTTCGTGTTTTGCTACGGCAGATGCTTGTGCTGCCGCACGGGCGGCACTGACGAGTGCGCCAATCAGAACGCCGGAGTCGTCCGCTCGGTCGCATGCTGCAAGCTTGATCGTACAGCACCTCGTCCGCAACGCGCCCTCGCGTGCCCGTGCAGATGGTCGCAAGGACGCATGCGCATACGGAAGAAAAACGATCGTTACATTACGCTTGCTTTGAGAACCCTATTTTTTATAATTATCGCACGCGACCCTTGCGTGCTCTAAAACACATTTTACAAAATGACGGCGCCAATTAAAGCAGGACCCCTCGCACCCTCGCCTAGGACTGAATTCGTCGTTGTCACTGTCGTTTCCAGTACGTTCCCTGGGTATAAATGGGGCTCCGGGTTTTCGCTTCGTCTCATCTCGCCTATAACAAAACGTATGAGCGATAAATTTGCTTTCATTCTTTACTTATAGTGATGATTAGGCCGCTTCTAGTCTCAAAAAGGAGTGTCGATTTGTTGACAAAAATTCTATTTCTCACAACCAGATGGCACCACTAGGCTCAGCTTATCGTTGCATATCCGTTTGTAGACGCTGAACTAAATGTGCTAATGTGACAAATCGCACACTTTGTCGCAAAATGCCTGCGTTTAGCGTACATAAAAGAGCATACGTTTATGGTATGCCTACAGCGTGAATTATACTCTTTTCCAACCATAATTGTGTACGCCGCGAGAAGACGAACGCCTACGATTAGGCGCAGAGGAACACATTTAACGCGCTCTCCTGATTGGCTGAGGAGGTTTACGCCGTTGGTAGGGCTGCAAGTTAGCTACGGGATGCGGTTGTGTTCCCGTCGAGATAATGTACTAGTGCCTGAACAGGGTCCCAAAAATCACTACCTAGGTTTGCATAATCGATTTCGCAGACTCGATGAACTTGGTTTCATGGTTCTTAAAAAGCCTGGTTGTACAAAGAAGCATGAAACCAATGTCGCTGGGTATACGGAATGGATTGTGCATAGCATACCATTCACTTTCGGAAATAGATATATATGTCAGAGTGGAAGGCACCTGAAAGACCGCCTTCGTGAACATCGTTGCAATGTCAAAGAAAAGAAATGTGGTTTCACTGATGTGCATTGCAACAAATGCATATCTAAGTGCAAAGCTACATAAGATCTATGAAGAATGCACTGTCGTCATTTAGAATGGTTGCGAACATACGCACAAAATCATTGAGGCCGAAGTCATATATCGCTTAAGTGACACGTGCATTGCTAAACAATCTATAGGGCTAGAACCCTCAAAGAAGTAGAATGTCTAAAAAATCACTAAGCAGTTCGTCTCCGGGCCCTTCGCAATGTATGACCACGTCGTGTATGTCCCTCGCGGTTCGCTATAAACCGTTAGAAGTTAGCTGTCGTGTGTGTTTTCTTTTTCCTGTGTGATGTTTCGTTATTCCCTGTGTTATGTTAGCAGTACTGTTTTTCACGGACGGAGGAAAAGCTGCCGCTGAAGGGTTGAGCCCTTGCGAGCGAGTGGCGCGGTTCAAATAATCTAGCAAAAAATAAATGGCTATGGTTTAGCTCTGGTTAAACCTGGGACGACGCGATAGCTACATCTGACCAAGTGCAACTCGCGCAGTAGAACTGCAAAGTCAGTCTTTCGCCGCTACGTTTCTCTGGCCGTTCCTTCTTCATCTTTGTCCCTTGACGAGGATTCCCTCTCTCCCACCTCCCCTCCCCCCCACACTCGGTTTCGCCGGCAGCTGCTCCGCACCACGTGACCAGCCACGGCGCTGCCACGGAGCTCAACAGTGGCCACGCAGCTCAAGAGGTGCCACGCTAAAGGCTCGAAGTGCTAGCGTAATGTAGCTATCGCTACAATGAAAGTGTTACAGATAAAACTCTCCACTCGCCAGATAAAATTGAGCAATCACACTGAGCCCTTCGATTTACCGCGCTCGAGCAGCCCGCTTTCTGCCAGAAAGTCAGCCTCTGAAAGGAAAGAGCATGATTTTCACATGGGCTGGCGTCCACTGGCTTCTGCGGGACTGTCTGCTCCAGTTGCTAAAAGACGCTTTCTTACTGTATCACTCGATAGTCGACGGGCAAGGCAGTAGATCAATCTTCAAGGAATGAGGCTGGGCTTGTTGGAAAACCACGCCGGATGTAAAGTATGCAGGAAGACGCGGGCTAGTGAACACGACTGACCAGCTTTCATCTCTGCTGCTGCTGACATCAAAAGAGGGAAAAAAAGGAATTTATAGAATATGGTTGCCCAGATACACGCGTGACGATTTTAACTGACGTGGCTGCATGAAGGGAGTTGAATGAGCCTTTTTTTCCCAGTTGCGGTTCCTTTGAAAGCAATACGAAAAAGAACGAAATAAACCATAACTGGGGAAAAAAGCCTTCTTTTGTGGGCGTCACGCAACCGCGGTTCCTTTGCTCACTGACGCAGAGAAAAGTTTGGCGCCATGATAATCATAGTGAGCTGGCGCAAAGAAGCAGAGAGAGGGAAGGGGTAATAATGCCTTCGTGGCATTAAGATAAATCAAATAATGAGCTGAACAAAACGCTGCGACGAGACCGTCCCATACTCGCTTACCCACAAGAGCGCCTAAATAATAGGGCTGCCTTACTGGGAAACGCCTTTGTGATCAGGTTGTGAAGAAGCCGCTCGGCAAATTTTGATGTGGCCTTGCAGGTTTTAACACTCGCCTTTCAACTTTCTCGGCCTACGTTTGTGGCTTTCCTGGCCTTGGCCTAGTGCAAGCGCTAGTAGTCTGAACATGGGACTTCTGACAGCGTGGTGCAGAATGTGCGATGTGTACCGAGGCGGCTGTGATCGGTACAAAAAAGGCCACGACGCGTAGCGACAACGAGGCGCCTCTAATCGGATGTAGAAGGCGGCGGCGAAGGCACAAATCTTGCAAAACTGTGGCGAAAACAGGCTACGCCCCCTTTGATTGAAGTGAGCTCGTAGTGTGTGTGATGCAGCAGTAAGAGACCAAGTTATGAGGGACTTGTGTTCCCGGGTGTTCTGCCTACACTACTAAAGTGCACCGAGTATTTGGCCTTGCTCGCGACAGCATGCGCCGAAAAAATTGCCAATCGCAGGCCACACCAGACTGCCTGACCAAGGGTTAACTCAAAGTCTGAGACGTAAGTCATGCGAAACGCTTGTTTTGCAGAACAGTTTTTTTCTGGGGACGTAGGTATAATGCACATCTTATCTGTGCATACTTATAAATATTTAAATTAGAAGCCATAAAACGCACCTTTTCGCAGTGATTTCATGGCTCGAAATAAGTAATCCTGATTGTTGGAAAAGTAATTGAAATGTAGAGTATCCGGGTCAAGAGTATGCAGTGGAATATGCTACGCAAGTTCTAAGAATGCGATTATGAAGGAACACAGCGCAAAACGAACGCTACAGTAGAGAACCAACACTTTTCATTAGGCGCCCACTTTCTTGGCAGATTAG
This sequence comes from Amblyomma americanum, assembly GCA_030143305.2. Taxonomy (NCBI): domain Eukaryota; kingdom Metazoa; phylum Arthropoda; class Arachnida; order Ixodida; family Ixodidae; genus Amblyomma; species Amblyomma americanum. The sequence goes on from JARKHS020002554.1 coordinate 10,465, forward strand.
CTGCGAAAAATAGTGAAATATAGAGTAACTGCCTCTGATGCACTGTTCAAACAATCTCTGGTACCACTCTGTCTGTGCGGAACACCACATTTCCTGAATTCCTCGCGTCAGCTGCAGTTTTCTCTTCGAACCGGCGCGCCGCTGCATTGCGCTCAGTGCAGCCGAACGAGAGAGTGGGACCGAACATGCCCCCGCCAGGAGCGGTGTCTTCCCCCTGAAAGTGGCGCTGGTCCATCGAGGTACCCTAGTCCGTGGCGCACCAGTCTTTCCCCGGGCCACACGAAGCCAACGCTGGATCCGCGCTCTGGAGACCCGCAGGCAGCCTTCGGGGCGACAGAGGCGGAAAAGTGAAGAGGCCCACCTGACACACCATCCCTGCCATCATATTTCTTTGAGAGGAGGGGTACATTTTCCTCTCTTCACTTTCCCACCACCCACGGCCGGTCTCGAGGACACTCTTTTCGTTAGCCTCCACGTTTCTTCCCCATCGGTGAGTACCGGTAAGATACAGCTGTTGCATACATTTGTCCTGGATATATTGGTAAACTGCCATTCATGATCTGAAAGAACCTGCCACATCCGCTCCACCCAATACTTATCCTTCTGCGTCTCTCATAGCCTGAATCGCTTTGAGGCGTTAAACTCCCTTAAACCTTAAACCAAACTTATCCTTCTAGTTATTCCCCTCTCATGATTCGCATCAGCTGTCACTACCTGCCCTAAGAAGACGTATACCTTTACCACTTTCATCCCTTCGCTTCCACTTTTGAACTGCTGTTGCGTTGCTAGGCTGTTGAACATTATTTTAGTTTCCTGCACGTTAATTTTTAGGCCCACCGTTCTGCTCTCCTGCCTAACTCATTGATCATGCCTCGTAGTTCATCTCCTGATTGACTCGACAAGGCAAAGTTATCAGCGGATCACAAATTGTTTTGGCATTTTTCATTAACTCTTATCCCAAACTGTTGCAATTTAAGCATTCGAAGACCTCCTGTAAACAGGCGCTGAATATCTGTCGAGATCGTGTCTCCCTGCTTGACGCCCTCCCTAATTAGTATTTTATTGCCGACTTTATGGAGGACTATGGAAGCTGTGCAGTCGCTGTAGATGTCTTCCGCTATTTTCGCATAAGGCGGCGTCATCCGCATTCATACAATTCAACTTCTCCAGCTGCACCAAACTCGCAGGATGTATCAGCTCAGCCGGCACAGCAGCATGAGCCTAAAAACGATAACAAGACGCCTGCGGCAGTGTCCCATGTTACCGCAGTGGCTCAGTCTGATTCGTTTGTTTTATCAACTTTCTCTGATGCTGAATAGGCTGCTCTGCCATCCAAGGACATCGCCACGGCGAGACCAAGACTGGTTGCCACTCCAGCTGACACTGCTGGCAAGCCCGAAGGTCAGGTTGTGAGCAGTATGTTGAAAAGGCTTGTGTGTTGAATGCGCGTGCTGCTTTCAGGCATTAACAGGCGAAAAGCAAAGATTGTAGTGCAGTTCTTGGATGCACTTGAGCCGCTCTTGGCGTCATTGCAGTAATTCATTATGGTACTACCAAAACCCACCTCCTCTGTGACAATGCACGTGCACCGTAGTGTAGTGATGCAATGGAATGCCCGAGGCCTACGTGGTCGTCTGAGTGACTTCCGCAATGCTTCCACAAGTACCGCTTCTCTGTTTTTGTTATAAGTGAGCCCAACATGCCTTCTCCTTTCCGCCTTTCTGGATACGCGCTGCGGTGGTCTCTCGAAGAAGACGAAACAAGCAAAGTGTTAGTTTGCATACGCCAAGACATTGCGCACGTCAGCCAAGTACTACAGCCGCACAACCCAAACAATTACATCTGCTTGACAGTCGCGCTAAAAGGATGGGTCTTCTCGATAATCGGTGCCTACATTCCACCTAGAGGTGCCATTGATACCTCGTACCTGTATTCAGCTATCCAGAGTTGCACAGCTCCTCATTTAATAGTCGGCTAATTTCATGCTCGTCACCCTCAATGGGGGCGGTGCTGTTATGAATAACTGAGTCAGGAACCTGTTTGATTTATGCACTCCCAGAATTTCGTCAATATCAACGATGGTTCACCTACATGCAAAAGAATTGCAGAAGAATTCTGCACAATGGTTGTGGGCACAACTCCGGTAGCATCAAACAGTATGGAGTCTTTTGTGCCGCATTCACCAGACGACCGCTACGACATGCCATTGAGGATGCCCGAACTAGAAGCGGCTCTTTCCTCGTGTAGGCGTGCATCTACACCTGGTCCTGGTGGGATTTCGTAGGCGTCTTTCTCACACTTTGGCATGGAAGGCCAGACTGTGGTGCTCAGTTACTACAATGATACATGGGCTTCCGGAATCGTTCCAGAACACTGGAAGATCAGCCGCCTGTATGCTCTTTTGAAGCCTGGAAAGCCTCCTTTCGAGCTTACCTCATACCAGCCGGTTGCACTACCAAGCTGCGTCGGTAAGTTTATGGAGGGAATGGTGCTGGCGTGGCTCGAATGGTTTTTAGAGCAGAAGGCTCTCTACCGGACATGATGATCGGGTTCCGGCGGGGACGTTCTTCGATGGACAGTGTAATCGACCTCATATCGACAGTGGAACATGAAAAACGTGTTGTGTTGGGTTTTATGGCACATAGGCGGCTAAGCCCATCATGCGCCAAACGCAAGGTATAGAAAATTGCCTTGTGCTGAATTTTATACAAAAAAGAATACAAAACGGTGGTGCAAAGGACCTCAAATGATATTTCATATCCCCTAGTGAAGGTAAAGGGCAGAAAAAGTTTTAAAATGGCTAATGGTAAAATCGTTAAAGAAGGTGAGGTAACCTCAGCGGCCACCCTTTGCAGGGCAAGGATGTCGAGGCCTCCAACCAATGAAAAAGACACCTCAGCCTTCTTCTCAGGAGTGAGAATGTGGGCGAGGTTTATCTAAGAAAAGTGAGGCATTCACAGTTTTTTTTAAAACAACCAGCCTCTCGTAAAAAGTTAAAAAATCGAAAATGTCAACAGTTGCATTATAACTCAAGAGCAGCGCTGGGTGAAATAGAATGCATTGATTATGAATTTGACTGAAATACTTCTTTCTTAGCTTTTCTAGGTTTGAACATGTAAATAAGATATTGTTTAGTGTGAGCTCGTCACCGCGTCTTTCACAAGCAAGTTTGGCTTCTTTCGTAAGTAAGTAGTTGTGTGTCAAGTGTGTGTGTCCTATGCGAAGGGGACATAAGATTATTTCAGTAAAACGTTCTTGGTGTCTGCATGACTTCAATCCCCCAAGGAGGGTTTTATGAAGTGTAGTTTGTTGTTGAGTTCATTATCCCACTCTTTATGCCATTCGTTTTTTAATTTGTTATGTATCAATTTCATGCAGTCTTTAAAAGGTAGGTCCACAGTTTTGATTTCACCATTTTGAGCTCGTAATGCTGCTGCGTCTGCTCTCTCGTTGCCCTCTATGCCGACGTGACTCGGGACCCAGCAGAACCTTATCGCATGTCCTTGTGTTGTGAAATTTTCTATGTTGTGCATGATGCTGCCTACTAAGGGTTCAACTGCATTGCTTGACTGCAGCGCTGTGAGTACGCTCAGGGAATCTGTGTATTTTATACCGTTTTCAAAGTTCTCAGGTACTATTTTGTCCACAGCCATACACACTGCATAACATTCGACAGTAAAAATTGATACATAACTTGGCAATCTTAATATTTTTCCCATTTCCCCTGTACTACGGCACTTCCAACGTACATCGCTGTTTTCGAGTTATTTGTGTAAAACTTCATGTACCTTGAATATTTCTCTTTCAAAGTTAAGTATTGCTGTAGTAGGTGTTGACGTGGTGTTTGTTTTTTACGAGACTGTGGTAGAGTCAAGTCCCACGCAATGGGAAGGCAGTGCCATGGTGGCAATGGATCGTGTCTCGGGGCAATTTTTGGTAGAACATCTAGTATTCCCAGTTCCTGACATGCATCTTCAAAGCGTAATAACAAAGGTCTGATTGATTGCGGTTTATTATCGAATAGCCTTCTAGATGTGCACTTGGTAACAATGGGGTAACAAAGGTGTTTTGGTAAGGATCTTATTTTCAGTACATATGCACAGGTAAACATTGCTCTTCTGTTTGCAAGAGATGGTTCATTTGTTTCTGCATACAGACTGTATAAGGGGGATGTTCTGTATGCACCAGTTGATTGACGAAGACACAGGTTATGTACGGGATCCAGTTTGTTTAGGTATGATGGTCTTGTAGACCCATACACAATACATCCATAGTCCAAAATGGACCGTACTACGGAGCGGTAGATCTGCAAAAGACATAACCTATCGGACTCCCAGTGTTTCCGTGAGAGTACCTTCAGTATATTTAGAGACCGGGAAGCTTTCTTCTTGAGGGTGTTTATTTGGGGTAAAAATATGAGCTTTTTGTCAAAAGTTATGCCTAGGAATTTATGCTCTTGTTTTACTTGTAAAACAATTCATTCAAGAGCAGGGTGGGATGAATTTGCATGTCCCTTTTCAGTGAGAAAAGGACGGCAACTGTTTTTTGTGGAGAGAACATAAATACACTTTGTTCTGCCCAAGTCGCTAGTTTGTTCAGTGTAAGCTGTATCTATCTTTCGCCTCTTGGTAAGCTGCAAGATGTGCATGAAAGTTGAAGGTCGTCAACATATACGGAATACATGGTGGATTTTGGAATCATCTGTGATATTGAATTTATTTTTACAAAAAACAGTGTTGTACATGGAATGCAGCCCTGCGGTACGCCATTTTCCTGGATGAATTTTTTCGAAAGCATGCAACCTAGACGTACACGAAATAAGCTGTCAGAAAGAAAGTATTTTAAACTGTACAGCATCCTGCCACAGATACTCAGTCCGCGAGGTCACGAAGAATCCCAAACCTCCAGGTGGTATATAAGCTTTTTCCAGGTCAAAAAATACTGAGAAACAGTGCTGTTTCTGTATGAATGCTTCACGGACCATGTTTTCAAGACGGACGAGATGGTCATTTGTACACCATGCTTATCTAAATCCACATTGGTGGATATAAAGAAGTTTGCGCGATTCATAGATGAACATTAATCTAATATTTAGCACACTTTCAAAACCTTTAGCAAGACAACTCGTAAGTGCTATTGGCCTGTAACTGCCAGCCGAAGTTGGCGGTTTTCAGATTTCAGGAATGGCACAACCACGGCCTTTTTCCACGCCTCAAGGGCCTGTCACACTAGGCCAACAGTCGGCCGACTTGGTCTGCCAAAACCATGTCGTCGTGATGTCTGGCTCTATGTCACACTGCGCCGACTAAAACAGTCGGCCGACTGTCGGTGTCGGCGCCATTTCTCCCACAAGACGGCAGTTGGCCGATGGTCCGCCAACTCCCATGTCACACTAGCGAGACAGCGTGCGAGACCTCCCGCCGACATGGCCCTTTCTCGTTCTCACTCTTTTGTCAATTCCTGCTATGCGAAATTCATGGGTCGTGACGCTTCATTTTTAACTCTTATAAATAAATCCCACCATAGTAAAACAAACTCTTTAACAATCGTGATTATGAACCTAGGTTGAGGGCAGCCCAGTACTGAGCGGCACTTATTGCTGGGTCAGAAAGGCATGGCTCGAAAAATAAATTCAGTCGCTCGCGGGTAAACAGGACGGGAGAGATTATTTAAGGCTAAAATAATAAAAAGATAAAAAATTCCGGCCACGCGGATTCGAACTCGCAACCTCTGGAATGCGAAGTTAGTGCCATACCCACGACGCCATGGAGATCAGAGGAACTTTCTTCCTTCAGAGGTGCTGATAAGAAGCACTCCGCAGTGTTGCACTCGCGACAGAAGTAAAGCAGGCGACCCATGTGCGAAAACTCGGCCGGCGCGATGCACCGATCGCTGCTTGCGCATTGCAGCCCCACTGCAAGCAGGGACACACGGAGCAGCAAGCATCGTTGCGCCGCTCGACTCAAGCACTCGAGCTCAAACTGTACGCTTTTCCACCCGCAGCGGTCTGATTACTGCTTGGCTTCGTGTGAAAGTTCGCACCAGAAAAGACAAAATAGCCATATTATCAGAAAGCCCGCCTGCTATACACGAGCAGCGACAAAGCATGCTTGCGCTAGTAGCGAGCTTTCGGCAACGGCACCGCCCGCGGTCCCGCCAAGCGACGAACTGTGCTGCTGCCTGGCGCAGCGGACGCCGCTGCGCAAGTAGCCTGCGCTATATCTCTTAATATCGCATGGCTGTTAACAGTATAATCGCACCATGAACTAAAATTATGGTCAATTTCCGCGACACCTTCGGCTGCGGAGCTAGCGGACCGCTTCGGGCGACAGGCGAGCCGGACCACAACGGCGGGCCAGCGGCAGCTTGCGGGGCGATTCTGGCGAGAAATTTTGCTCTTATCAAAGTTGGTGCTTTTACCAGCAACTCGGTGTTGATCAACGATCCTCAGAAATGGTACATTTGTCACATTTTTCAGTCTCGGCGTTTATTGCTTACGTCAAAAACAATCTTAAGCTGATTTTTATTACGGCGGCGGACGGGGTCCATGCTGGCCTGCCGGCGAGCAGGCTCGGTTTACTTCACGTTCGCACAAGAAAAAAAAAACGAAACAGCCATGCTATCAGAAAGGCCGCATGCTATATTCGAGCAACGACACCATGCCTGCGCAACAGCCGCGCTTTCGGCAACGACGACGCCTGCGGGAGCGCCAGGGCGACGAACTGTGCTGCTTCCCGGCTGCCGTACTCGTCGCTAAGCCTAGCTGTGGAGCTTTGGAACTAGCCAGCGCAGTAATAAAGGAACTCCTCTAGTCACACCAACCTGTCCCATAATAAAATAGTTATGCTCGATTTCCGCGACGGCTTCAGCAGCGGATCCAGCAGACGTCAGGCGAGCCGCACGAAGCAGCAGCAGCAGCAGCAGCAGCAGGCGGCTATAGGATGAAATTTGCTTGTATCGTAGTTATCACTTCAACCAGCACCTTGGCATTGGCCAACGATCCTCAGTAATGATACCTTTTTGGACATTCATGTATCCCAGAGCTTGTTATGAACATAAACAAACAGTACTATAGCGAAATCGTGTTCGTGTCTCGTGGATGTTTTTGCTCGGCGACCGATCTCGCGGCGACACAGTCGGCAGACCGGTTTTGTCGGCGTCGCGGGCGTCAAGGCATGTCACACTACGAAGACATCTGGTCGTCGGACGAGTTGGTGTCGTTGTCCGCCTAGTGTGACAGCTTGGTCTGCCACAGACAAGGTCTGCCGACCGGGTTGGCCGATCTTTGGTGTCTTTGTCGGGTCGGCGTCGGCGGCGTGTCGGGCTAGTGTGACTGGGCCCTCGGGTGCACTGTTCACCATCATCCCCCTGCGGGGATGTCCCTGCAGATGCTCGGGTACCCGTGGTGCCGCTACTGACAAACGCCTGCAAGCTGCAGACGCCCCCCAGCGGGGCACAAGAAAGACGTGGTCGCCGACTTGTCGCTGCTGTCTTCTTAGACATCAAAGGGGCCTAAGATAAAGTACTTCACGACACCATTTTTGGTGCCCTTGACGGCATAGGCATTAGCGGCCCATTGTACTCCTGGGTTGTGAGCTACCTCAACGGCCGGTCCGTTTCCATGTCTACGCCTGATGGAGGGACTATCTGTCATCAGGTTTGCCGTGGAGTTCCTCAGTGAAGAGTTCTCAGTCCAGTCCTGTTTAACGTGGCGTTGATTGCACTGGTGAGTGAACTTGCCACTCAGATTCGCATCAGTGCCTACGCTGACGATATCTGCACCTGCGCTTCGGATTTGACACGTCCGCAAATGCGCGCAAGATTACAACGTGCAGTGTCATCTACTTCAAGGTACCTACGGCGTCAGGGTTTTCACTTAGCAGCTGAAAAATGTGCTGTGGTCGCATTCACGCGCAAGTATGTCTGCCGCTAACCGGTACACTTCTATGGGTTGCAATACCATACGCCTCACACCACAGATTTTGGGCGTGATCATTGACCGCGTTCTGTCGTGGTCGAGGCACATAAATATGCTAAAGAAAAGACTCACTCTCTTTTGCCATGTCCTTTGCTTCGTAGCATGCATTAATTGGGGCCCAACGAGCGCTTCTTGCTAAGACTTTACTATGCTCTCTTTATAGGCTACAATCGTGACAGCCTTCCTGTACTATCGTGAGAATTTACTTTTTGCGGACATTAGAGAGTGTTGAAGCACTGGCGCTCAAGACATGCCTCGGATTACGAGGATGTGCCTCGAACAAATTTAGGCTCGATTGAGGAATCTAGTGAGTGCCCAATATCAAACTACCTGTCACACGAACCACTTAGTGTATATTTACGAGCGCTTACACGGTACCGCTGGCACCGGCTGACGAAGATTTTTCATGAGCGACCGGACAGCAGTTTTGCACGTGCACTGCGCTTCCATCAATCCGAATTGCCACCAGACTGTGCCCCGTCGCAACATCCCTTGCAGCCACCGCAGGTGATGGCTCGGCCTTCAGTATGCCTGCATGTCCGTGGCATACTAAACAAATCTGCGATGCCGTTTAGCGGACTGAAGTAACTTGTTCTTGCCTGACCAGATGGTCAGAATACCAAAACTGTGTGCATGTATACACAGATGGATCTGCATCACCAAAGGCATCAACGGCAGCTTTGGTAATCCCCGCTCAGCAGACGACCCGGAGATCCATTTTAGGACACAAGTCTATTTCAACCGCTGCAGAGCTTGCGGGCCTTCGGGAAGCGATTCGCCACATCAGCGGAGAACCGCCTCAGGAGTCAGGACTGGTGAATTTTCACTGAACTAAACCTGCGCTACAAATTTTCAGATGCTTCCTGCGCCACACCGTATACCAAGCTCTGGCTCTTGATGTCATTAGACTGCTGTCATTTGCTCAGTAAAAAGGTCACCCTATAAGGTTGCAGTGAACCCCTGGACACTGCAGACTCGATGGAAATGAGACCGCTGACGCTGAAGCAAGGAGCGCCTTCAGCAGTGGCCTGCGCACAGCTGCGCCATTCACTAAACCCGACACCAATTGTCTCCTTTCGGGATCTATGAGGAGTGCTGCGGCTATATACTGGGCCCTGCCAGACATTCGACATATCCGCCTTAAACGGCTAGATCCCGTGATGAGCTTTTATGATTCTCGTGGAATATAACGCCCTATTGCATGCATAATCCATAGATTACGTTTAAATGCCGCATTTGCGCACAAGTACTTGCACTTAATTGCATAAGCGGACTCCCCGGACTGTACCACATGTGGCGTGCTAGAAACTGTCGAGCATGTTATAGTGTCGTGCCCAGCATATGCAAGAGAGAGACTCATGCTAGCATCTGCTTTGAAGTCTTTTCACACCAGGCCTCTCTCGGAGGATGTGATCCCCGGAGCTTGGCCAGAGAGTTCGAAAACTGTACAGGCAACGCGAGCGCTCTCACGCTTTCAAGCGCTACGGGCCTTGCCTCGCGTTCGTGATGTAAGAAAGTGTGCATTTTTTTTTGTCTTCTTTTCACCTGCCTCCTCCCATCATCATCATCCCCCATCGTGACCCTCTTTTTTCTCCTCTTCCCGTTCTCCAGCGCAGAGTACCAGGCCAGATATTTATTTTTCCGACCAACCACTCTGCCTTTCCTGTCAATAAACCCTCTCTCTCTTCGCATAAGGCTCTTCTACACTCACAGAGCCTGAACATTAGCGCGCGAGCGGCTGGAACTTGATTGCTTTATGTATTTTGTAAATAGTGTACAAAGCTCTCTCCTGTCCTTTCTTGATATCGCTCCCGTCTATACTTCTCGCTATCCTCTCCCTTTCCCTTTCATTTCCGCCGGCTGTAGCTGGGGTGCTTAAGATATTAGATAGCAAATGCCGCAGCCGACAACACTCTCTTCCTTTTTAATTTTTATTTATTTTCAAATAAACTACTACTTACTACAACTACTACTACTACTACTACCACTACTACTACTACTACTACTTCTACTACTTCTACTACTTCTACTACTTCTACTACTACTACTACTACTACTACTACTACTGCTACACTCTGATTATGCAATGCGTGCATGAATGCTGAAGTTTCCATTCACTCAAATGCTTTCTCGTCATCAATGAAGGCTATATATAGGGGTCGGTTATCTACTGCACATTTTCCTATCACCTAATCGATAGGGTGAATATGATAAGTTCTGTATTGCGTTTTACGAAAGCCTGCCTGGTCGTTTGGTTAATTGAAGTCTAAGATTGCGCTGATTCTATTAGCGATTACATTAGTAAATCCTTTCTAACCAACGGACACTAAGCTGAGTGGTCTGTAATTTTTCAAGTCCATGGATTCTGCTTTCTTATGAATTAAGATGTTAGCGTTCTGCCAAGCTTCTAGTAGTAGTAGTAGTAGCAGTAGCAGCAGTAGTAGTAGTAAGTAGTAGTAAGTAGTAATAGTAAGTAGTAGTAGTAGTAATAGTAATAGTAATAGTAGTAATAGTAATAGTAGCAATAGTAATAGTAATAATAGTAGTAGTAGTAGTAGTAGTAGTAGTAGTAGTAGTAAGTGGTTTTATTAAAATAACAATAAAAAGAAGGGAAAAGATTCTTGCTAACCCCAGCATCTGACACCGATACTGAAGCACCTGAGCTGGGACATCGGAAATAAAGAATAGCAGGCAGAATGGAGAAATGAAATCAAAGAGGTGAGAGGGTAGGAAGAGAGCTTAGGGGGAGGGGTAATATACACAAACTATTTACACAATAAGAAAAGCTTCTGGTACGCTTGAGGTCATAACTTAAGGTTTTCGCGCGTTTAGGCACGTCGCCAGAGCATTATGTAGCCGCAGTCATCCTATTCCATTGGCAGAAAATTGATTTATCGTTGCGAGCCCGGGGTGATATCGTCCTGCGCACATGAAGTGAATCACATCCGCGAAAAGTGACGAACCCCTCACCGTCCCCGGGTGGCCGCGAAGCTCGTGGCTTGGTGAGCAGCCCTCGTTCACGGGCGCACAATGGGTTGCATGACACGAGGAGCTCCTCGCCCGTGCCGACAGCCTTGCACGTCCTGTAGTAGATGTTACCTTGGCGCGTGTAGGCCACCAAGTTAGGTTCCCGCGGGCTGGCCGCACAGTTCACGTATCGCATCCAGTTGGAACTGTCGAGTGGACGACCGTCCACCAGGAACTCCTTGCCGTTCTTGCGAACCTGGGAACACCACGAAGAAACACGCCTGTGTGTCAGGCCATCAGCTCAAGGTAAAAAGGCACCATGAAATTCTATGTGGTGACGGTGGAAATTCTGGCTATCCTTCTGCGCTGGACACCGCTATCTCGCTGGAGGCAACAATAGAAGACCTGGAGCTGTATAGTGAGTTTCAAACGTCAACTCGTCCTGAGAAAGCTTCATCATGAGCACTTGAACGGCAGCGCACGTGATATCTGCTGTTCGTGGAAATGGAATACACTCAGACATTTCTCTGAACCTCATCAGATGGCGACAAAGCCACAGAGTAGAAAATATTTCACCTTTAGAGCTATTATAGTAGAAGACAGAAGACGCCTGTGCTCTAAACGCGGCCACGGTGGTTCTAAAGAGGCCTCGTAATAGACACACCTGCCAGGTATAGGCGTTGCTCTCGCCGTTGTCTTTCACCCTTAAACCCTCGTAGGGGCCGAAGAAGACCCTCCTGGGCAGCGGTTTTAGCGTGAACACCCCGAACTCGGGGCGCTTGAGGCCACTGCGGCGAATGGACAGACCTTTGGGGAGGCTCCTGTTGGCCCGCAGCGGGTCCCCGGCTTCCACCTGCGAGCGGCACGCCCTCTCGTGAATGCCTGCACGGCTCCTAGCTTCTGTTTTTCAAAGCATTCACTAGAAAACCACCCTTACTACATAATCAGCCTGAGTGGAGCTGCAATTTCATACACGAAAACTCTGTTCTTTGCATCAGAATGGACGGCGCAGTCATAGGTATCTATGCTGAAAAGAGGTGTTCCTGATATGTGGCATGTTGGAGGGTAATCATGATAAAACGAAGGGTGCAGTAATTCAATCAGTAACGGTTTTCCGTTGAATAACGTGGTCAGGGCATACCTCGTCACTATGAGATGTTGCTCAATCACACTCACATCCACTCGCTCACACTCATGACCACTCACACTCACGTCCACTCACACACACAACCATTTACTGACGCTCATGTCCACTCGCTCACATTCACGTTTACTCACTGTTTCCTTGTTTGTGGAAAACGAAGGAATGAAATATTTACTGCCACGGCCGACTACGCTCGTGGCTCCCCTTGCAGAGCTTGGTTCGCACAGATGTGTTGGTGAGCAGCCCGGGGCTCTGTCGGGTTGTTTAGCCAATTTTCGCAGTTTCGATGCTAGCAGGAAATTATCATAAATCACGCATATTCATGCCCCGAACCAATCTTATGCACGTGTGCTCCTGCGCTTGCAACTAAGATGATAAGCGCGTGTTTAGCGTCAGCTAAGATGCTTAGACATGTTTTTGAGCGGTGTCCATAGGCGTGCACAGGGTTCTTCATTATGGGGAGAAAATTTTCAGTCCAGCGGCCCCGTCTTCCCAACTTCCTCTCACCTGGAGCATCAGGATCAAAATCAGGGCTAAGATGAGGAATGTTGCAATTGCAAGCTACACAAAAAATTATTGAGCAGTAGTTCATACTTTCATGTGTAACATACGCAGAGGAAATCAGTCCCCGAGCCGCTGAGGCATCAATATAACAATGTACTTCTCATTATATTCAGGAATTCTCATAATATCTAAGCAAAGGAAATATGACCATCCTTTTTATTTGCTAACTGCAAAACAGAACCTGGACAGATCGCCTCAAATTGAACTGGCAAGTAAACACTTCTTAGAACGCAGTTTCACGGGACCTCGGCATCCAGTATCGTCAAAAAACCTGCATGCCCAGAACACTGCACTATAAGCAATGAAGGAAAAGGTCTAACATAATAAAGGCATGGGGCAGACTTCGCGCTCCATTAGATGATTATGGGCGGGGGGAAAGCATAACACCGCCCTCCTTCCCCGCTTCGCACGCCTATGACAGCGCGTAACTAACAATAATGAATGTGTTCACAATCGTCTTGGATAGTGTCTAAGTACCAATATTTTGTTAGCCTTTAAAATCACATGCCCAAGTCTGTATGAGCACATTGGAGGCAACTCACGACTGTGAATACTTCTCGCTGAGAAATGGAGAGAGTTTCTGAAAAGATCGAGTGAATTCCTCACGGAAAGGAAAGTGGCTCGAAAAGGGTCTCTCTCGTCCCGTTTTTTGCGCTAAGCTGTTTTCATGGATAACCAGAAGGCCTAGATTTATACCTTTACGCCTAAGTACAGATTTGTCCTGCGGAAAAATGATCCAAAGGGGAGTGGTAACCCGCTTAGGAGTGCTTCGTCTAGGTAGAACAGATATACGGGATTGATCTGTGGACATGCCTGCCGTGCAGTAGGTTGTCTGCGCTGCACGTAATCCCTCCCTGAAGGCGGCTTTAGAGACCAGTGTGGTGTTCTTGTTGGAGGGTGGCACGTACGAAGGCCATGTGCGCAACTGCGTGGGCATAGTGGGTGGTAATACTGCACCTAATTATTCCAACCGTAAACCGCCTCGTCGTTCGTCGAGGAAACTTCATTCGTAGAATGCGTACGTAGCTAACTTTTTAGCCATTTTGTGGTACAAGCCTTTCTCAAACGGCACGAATTTACTGGCGGAAATCGTATTATCCAGTTGAAAGGATTCCTCATGCTGCCCAGATATCAGTGCAGCTAGAATTGCTGAAATCGGAGCGTGCAAACAGAAGCTATTTCACTAACATACAGAACTCAAAACACAAAGGTAAAAATTTCAGAAGCCCATTCCACTCGACCAGTGCTGCTGCGCTCGAGGCCTGCTGCATGGTCGCCTATGGACCGCAAATCAGCTGCTTCCTCGAGCCAGCCTTGGTACAGTGGAAGAACTTCAGTAATCAATGGTCCCTCTCGGGTAATGCCCGTTTCACATGCAAGCGAAAATGCCAGCGAATCCTGTCGCCGCGGCATGAAAACCTGTTTCGACCCGTCGCGGCAGCTCGGCCGGCCAGAGCGAATGGGTTCCAACAAGTTGGAAATTTTCGCAGCGACAGCTCCACCCTCTGACCAATGACTGCACGGCGCAAAAGCCACGTGACAGGAAGAGGTTTCGTGCGGGAAAGTCAATCTTTGTTTGCTACACGTGGTTCCAATCCACTGCAACACGTCGCGTGGACTTTTCAATGCGGCGCTTATCATCGAAGTGTCCAAGCGCCAACTTCTATGGGACGTGAGAGACAACTTCAAGTCAACCAAGGAGTCCCTGTGGGAAGAAGTGAGGGACGCACTTCGCGAAATTGACGACACAGGTAAGTGAAAGCGCGCTTTGTGGCGAGCTCGACGATTGTCATCCATATTTTTTAGTGTGCAGCAAACAAATTTTCATTGTCACTCTGGCGGGATTCTGCACCCTGTCAAAAACTGTTTTATGTCCCCGCGCATTCCTGCGTACTGCTCGGTATTTTTTTCGGTGCGCCGGCTATTGTGCGAAGATGAGCTGTTTGAAAATTGTCGGCGTCACGCAGCCGTGAGCAAACGTTTTTGGTTCTTACGACACGCTAGCAACATCGTTTTGTACCCTTCACTTTAATCGTGAAATGCACGACGTGCACGTTTTCATGTTCTCAGCTACGTTTGTAAATGCGGGAGCCGGCCCTTCCCAGGCTGAAGTTAATCCGGATGCTCAGAGCCTAGTAAAATCGTCTCTTGCGTGTATGTACCTAGCGCGAGCGCTCCGTCCTGCAGCACTGCCCGCTCATCGTAGTTTTCTACGTAGCATTAGGGCGCATTCACACTTGTCCAAAAATCCGGCGAGCGAAGCGGATTCGCTCGCCGGGAAAACTAGGACCTGTTCTCATCTGTTGACGCCCGAGCGAGGCGGAACCGCCGCGCCGCTGCTGTTTCTCGCTTTCCACACACTTCCCGGCCACCACGTCACCGCTCGCGGCGTACACAGATATGGTTAGAAAAGAGCATAAATCGATGCTGCCTGTGTACCATAACCGTATGCACGCTTGCGTACGTAAACACAAGCACATTCCCATTTTTAGGTCAGCGTATGCAAACAGACTCGCAACGAAACGCCCAGCCTAGTGGCGCCATCTGCTTGTCACGACTGGAACTAGTACTGTCAACAAAATCGGCGCTCCTCGTAGGCCTAGTAGCGGCAGAATCGTCACTAACAATAAAAAATAAAGCAAATTTATCTCTTATACTTTTGCTTATAGGTGAGGTGAGACGAAGCGATGTACCGGTGTCCATTTATGGCTAGTGAACGCGCTGAACAAGGCCACAGCAACGACGAATTCATTCCGAGGCGAGGGGCCCTGCGTCGAAGGGCGCCGCCATGTTTTTCGCCGCGGCGGCGAACGCGGAAAACTTGGGCCCAGCCCGATCGCCCTCGCCGCGCCGCTTTCCGCCTCGCTCGGCGTCAAAAGCGGCCGAATCCGCTTCGCTCGCCGAATTTTTGGACAAGTGTCAACGGGCCCTTAATCTGCAGGATATGACCCCCTCAAAATCGTCTTGTAAACATTTTCTGTAATTATTTTCTTGTGTACTAACAGATGACAATTTCTACATGATCATGCTAAAATTTGGGGTACATGTTTTTCATTGTTTGTTTCTTATTTTGCCTGTTTAACATTATGCTATCTACTGCTGCATATATCAGTAACAGTTGAGGAGATAATTGCACGATGGAAGAATCCTAAAGACACCTACAGGAGAAAAATTAAAGATGAAAAAGACGGCAAAAAGAGTGGATCCGGAGCCACTGCAAAGACGGCCTGGCCTTATTTAAAGCAGATGGAGTTCCTGAGGGACTCCATGGAAACGAGACCGAAACTAATGATACTAATGTTGAACTAAATGTGTAAGTGACAGAAATTAACAGCCTGTACATTCTACTCAGGAGCTTCTGCAGCCTTGATGCACTGAGCCGCGTGCAAGTGGCCAGCGCAGCAGCTGAGACGAGCCACACTAACTGCAGCCCAGCATCTCCAGGATCAAAAGAAGTGGAAACCACTGCAAATGAATTTGAGGGCATGTTCCAAGTCCCAGACATTCCCGATGAAACAGGGCCATCCTGTACAGCAGTAACTGCAACAGAGGTTCGCCCACATAGGAGGAAGAAACGACAGAAGAAAATGCCGCAGGAAGTGAAAGCTGCCGACAAGGACCTTCAAGCCGTGCGAACTGCAATTGCAGCGCACAGGCCTATGGACGCCTGCAGCCATTTTCTACGCTCCCTACGGCCACTATTGGAGGCAACTCCATCGCACATGCTTGTGCATCTAAAGATTTAGTTGCTGCACATTTGTGAATTGTACAGCCAGGGGAATACCCTGCTAGCCTGGCTGTGCATCAGCAAACAATAAATGAACGTTAATTCTTGTGTCTGTTTATCTTTTACTGCAGTTGTTCTACCACAGGCACTCATATACACATCACACATACATACGAGATTTCTACACAAATATATACAGTAGCCAATGTAACCAGAACGTTAATGATAGAGACAGTAGCGCACAGCAGTGGCACGTCCCGCCAGTAATGAAAGAGGAAATTAAGAAAGCCTTAGGAGCAATGCAAAGGGGAAAAGCAGCTGGTGACGAACAGGTAAGAGCAGATATGCTGAAAGATGGAGGGGAGATTCTGGTATAAAAACTAGCCACCCTGTATACGCAATGCCTTATGACCTCGACCGTACCAGAAGCTTGGAAGAACGCAAACATTATCTTAATCCATAAGAAAGGAGATGCCAAGGACTTGAAAAATTACAGACCGATCAGCTTACTGTCCGTTGCCTGCAAGGTATTTACTAAGGTAATCGCTAATAGAGTCAGGGAAACCATAGAATTTAATCAACCAAGTGACCAGGCAGGCTTTCGTAAAAGATATTCAACAATAGATCATATTCACACTATCAATCAGATCAATGAGAAATCCGCAGAATGTAACCAACCCCTATATATAGCCTTCATCGATTGTGAAAAAGCATTTGACTCAGTGGAAATTTCAGCACTCATACAGACATTACGTAATCAGGGTGTAGAAGAGCCTTATGTCAAAATACTGTAGGATATATATAGAAACTTCACTACCACCACAGTCCTGCATAAAGTCAGCAGTAAAATTCCAATAAGGAAGGACGTCAGGCAGGCAGACACGATCTCGCCAATGCTATTCACCGCCTGTTTACAGGAGGTATTCCGAGGCCTGAATTGGGAACAGTGGAGGATAAGAGCTAGTTAATGGAGAGTACCTAAATAATCTGCAATTCACTGATGACATTGTCTTAGGACGTGAACTCAGGACTCATTCACTCAGGACGTGAACTGCAAATCATGAGTGAGACAGGCAGAGGAGAACGGTGGGTAAAAATATTCCCATGCATACAACCAAAGTAATCTTCAACAATCCAGCAAGGGAACAGCAGTTCACATTTGGCAGCGAGGTGGTGGAAGTGACAAGGGACGTCTACTTCGGGCAGGTAGTGTGACAGCCGATCCGGATCATGAGAGAGAACTAGAAGGATAACAGTGGGATGGAGCCAATATGACAGGTTCTCTCGGATCATGAACAGCAGGTTACAAATATCCCTCAAGAGAAAAGTGCACAACAGCTGTATCTCACTCGCACTTACCTACAGGGCAGAAACGTGGAGGGTAACGAAAATGGTTCAGCTTAAGTTAAGGACAACACAGCGAGCCACGGAAAGGAAAATGATAGGTGTAACATTAAAAGACCAGAAGCGGGAAGAGTGGGTGAGGGAACAAACGCGTGTTAATGACAGCCTAGTCGAAATCAAGAGGAAGAAATGGGCTTGGGCAGGGCATGTGACGCGAAGGCAAGATAACCCCTGGTCCTTAAGGGTATCGGAGCCGATTCCAAGAGAAGGCAAGCGTAGCAGGGGGCGGCAGGAGGTTAGGTGGGCGGATGAGATTAGGAAGTTTGTAAGCACAGTGTGGGCGCAGCTGGCAAAGGAGAGAGTTAATTGGACAGACATGGGAGAGGCCTTTTCCCTGCAGTGGGTGTAGTCACACTGATGATGATGATATGTCAGCAGCGTATCGTCCTCATCGCCCCAGCCCAGCTGATGCCCACTGCCATGGCACTGCTCCTAGACTACTCATAATATGTGATTTGAATAAGTCTCTTGTCTCGGCTGCGGAACGACTGTAGTTGTGCCCTACAGGTGGCTCAAGATTGTACACGGCTGTTTCTTGAGCTGCTGCCCGCCACTGGCCTACAGTAACACTGCCATTGGCATCTTCCACATCGGCATAGTTTGCCGGCATATACAGGGCATCATCCACAAGAAAATTGGGAAGAACGCATGTAGCCATGACAACGTAGTCGGCGTTTTCCGGAAGATTAATAACGCACGGAAGATCCGGAACCTAGACTCTATAACGCCGAAAGCGTTTTCAACGCACCTTCTGGAAAGAATGAAACATCACTGAGTATATTGTTTTTTTTTGTCAACTGCAGACACACATGAAAAGTATCTGCACTCATTGCCGCCAGGCTAGTGATGAAATCCATGCAGTAGATCAGTTTTGTGCTTCAACAAACCTTGCACGGCTGAGCCTGTAATTGAATATTCGTTAAGCCTCGTCCAGGCCCTTGCCCGGGTAGGGTCGGATATAATCAGGGCGCAACTGGAACGCCTCGTCCCCAAGAAAAACGTGAGGTGCCAGTGTTGATCTTCTTGGCAGCACTTTAGGAAGTGGCAGATTGGGGAGGCCGCGCTCAAGGCATTTTCCCATCCTTGATCCGCTAAGGGTCCCTCCATCACTCTGCCTCCTATAAGCACCAACGTCAAAAATGACAAACTTGAGATTGCTGTCGGCCACAGCCATCAGTACTATAGAGTACGTACCCTGTAATGACATGAGTTTATATATACAGAAAAATAATGTAATTTAGAAGAACCATTCAATGTGTACATGACATTATAGTTGGAATAAGGCTGCATGAATGTGGTGGGGCCTGAATTTGATTATGTTTGCCATCCATGGCACCAATACAGAGTGGAAAATGCCACTTTCATTAAATTCAGAGGCAACCTTCTCCCAGTCAGCAGTGGTTGGTATCTGCGGTGATGATTAAGTAGAAACATGAAAGCACTTTGTCTAAATATAGTAGCAACAAAACAATGGTGCAGTGAGAAGGAAAACACAACCAACAGGGAAAACAGAACACTCCAAGATGTTATATTTTCGATCTCTTTCCCGAGTGCAGAAGGATTAAGTCAGAACTCTACGTCAGCCAATTTGGCTCCCTCCTCATAGTCACTGCAGAGAATCGCCGCACCGTTTCGTCACCATCACCACAAAAAAACAGTTATTGAGCAGATTAAAGCATCCAATATTACCACTTCGGCTATCTCTTTGGCGTCAATGAATACAAATATATATATATATATATATATATATATATATATTATATATATATATATATATATATATATATATATATATATATATATATGCTTGATTCTCGATGATGGGCTCCTTCAAGTAAACGATAGGAACAAGAACCACTGGCGTTGCCAAAAAGAACGCTTGCTTTTCGCGCCGTTTTGAGCTTGAGCCGAGCTTGTGCAGTCCAAGAGCCGTGCCAAATGCGTCAGGTTCTTCACGTGGGCCCAGTTCAATAAAAAAAAAATTACGGCCAGAGCAGACCTCTACAATGCCCACACCAGTGCACAGAAAAAATTGTAGGGGACACTTAAACTCTCCCAAGAATATGACGTGATAGCATAGTGACTTAATTCAATGTATGCACAATTGCTCATTCTCTTCAATACATTCATAGAACTCCGGGTCCAGTGGTGCAGTGGTTAAGCGATGCGCAACAGCACTGGGATGGCAGCTGCTGCCACCGGTCGTCTTTGTGCAACCCAGGTTTCTCTTCCCGAGTGACCAATCAGGTCGACTACCACGTGACAGGACATTCAGTTTGCTCACAATCCGGTGGGCAGGTTGTGATGACAATACAAGATCACGTGACCAATGTGGCGCACCAGCACCCTAGGTTGCTTTTCTCGGGATTCGCTGTTTTTTTGCTGCTCACAGTCAGGCACGACGCCGGATTTTCTGCGACACGAGCTCCTTAACGCTCTCACGTTAAAAACCTAAGCGTCCACTCGAGTACTCGAGATACCACCTTACGCTAGTTATTGCAGGTCGTTTGCTCGTCGTTTTTTAGCAGCACGCATTGAAGCTCTTCGTATATCAGCTCAAACCGTGTAGGAGGGCTGAGAAGGGACATCTATCTTTCTAGCAGTGGCAAGGCGAAGTTCGATCGAAGGATCTGACACAATTCGTAGCGACTCATTGCGCCCACGAAGGGCGTGCGCCCACGCCAACAGTGAACTAGTAAGGCGAACAGTAACGAAATACTGCCGCTCCTACGCCAGCAAAATGCCCTGCTGCGGTCGTCCAAGAACACCGGCATGGTGCCTTATGCGGCCTCGAGGCGCCCTCGGCAATGAATATTTGCTTCCCTCAGCTGTCAACAACATGAATAGCCGATACCTTCATCGCGAAAAAAATGCGCCAAACTTCGCTGTCCCGTCCACACGCCACTCAAATCCACTCACGACCAATCGCACTCATTCACGTCAGCTGACATCTATTCATCACTCATGTCCACTCACCACTCATCACTACCTACACTCACATCCACTCACTCACACTCATATCCTCTCACTCGCACTCACACACAAATACACTCCCACTCCCAATCAGTCACTGACACTCACACTCACAGGCGTGAGAGTGAGTGAGAGAGACGATGTGAGTGCACTCACGAGCGATGTGCCGCCCTGTTGGTCGGGTAAGACACAAAGAGGCGGTGAAAAGAGAGAAACAGGAACAGTGGCTGGAGTGGACAGTTCCCGTTATGCATGCATGCTATGCCAAGTGAACGTAAATCCTGGAATCAAGGACTGCCCTCTCCACTCGGGACATTGCCTGTCTTGTTTTGCGGCGGCTCGGTCTGTGCGGACTGAGAATAGCCAGGTACGAATGGGACTCCAAGGCAGCATTTCACTCTCAGCATGCACGGGCTTCGCACTCACCTCGGTGTCCTGGATGTGTGTCAGCGGTCCGTGTACGGGGCAGTCGCCGGGGTGGTCGCTCCCGCAGTCGTCGCAAACTGCGAGCACAGTGTCCAGGCCGGGGTTTCGCAGAAGGCGCAACGAGAAGGCGGACATCTTTTATGCACTGCTTGCTGGCTAAAGTCAGGGCGAGGGACAGCAGTAGGAAGTAGTTTCCATACACATGAATTTGTGTGTCTACAGGTGCCTAGGCCTCATTTGGTCGTAATTTAAAAGGCAGTCTTCAACGGGCTCCTTCAAAGCGTGAGACATGGGCAGCATAAAATAGTTTTCCAAATGCTGCTATGGAACGTAAGACGACCAGTAAACTTATTTACGCCGTGCGCAAGTTTCCTAAGAAAGGTAGGGACAGGATTTTTTTGGACAGCTCACACAGGTATTGTTCGTCGGAGTTCTCCTGGGAGTCCATGGGCTTGACACTCTTTCGTTTTCTTCTCGGGTACCGGGACTCGCCGGTAAGCTCCCTGGAGGAAACTGCAATTAATCGCAGGAGAGTTTCTGTAAGAATGGTTTTGGAATAGAATCTCACGAGCACTTGTAAACGCAAGCAGCGAGTGTGTGCTAAGAAAAAGAGTGGAGGCTTGAGCCTAATCAAGTCTCTATCATTGGGGAAAATAAACTTAACAGCCCTAGACACGGTAAAAATAAAACTCAGTTCTGACACAAACCCAAGTGCTGTTTCAAAAGTTAAACTTGTCTAATTGCCTAAAAAAATGGTTCCCGGACTAAGAAGCGAAGAATTGATAGTACAATTGCTTCATTACTCAGTGTCCTATGATGGATCACATTAGTGCAATATACTGGGGGAGATTGACTGAAACCTATTTGTATCAGAATCAACATTATTATTTATACATTGCCGTGTAGTGAGCTATACTCAGCGCGAGCTTCGCTGTGCAAGTGCATGTTCTGTGGCTTTTGGGGGCTTAGCGTTACATATGCGAACGCCATCTCTGCTAGAACAAAGACAGCGCAACCTCGCCCTCTCCTCCAAGCTGCGATTGTTCTTTCTCTCACTCGTGCTTTGTGAGAGAGCCGAGTTCGCTGTGTGCGGCGAGATCCCTTCCCCTCCAACCTTCCACCTCACCTCAGCCGCTTTTCGACACCCGTGGGAAAGCGGTTATGCTTCTTCAGCAGGGTTACTATTGCGTGTCCCATTAAAAGGCAGCCCATGAAGACCTCTCTCCGTGAGAATTATGGCGCAAAACTCGTCGTTTAGAAGGACTTCAGTTGAATATAACTCAATAATGCAGCGCTGAATGCATTTCAACAGAGGCCCTCCATCAAAGCCGTCGAGAGGACTGAGTTGATGTCACGACTGACTTTCTTGCGTCTGTCTGCTACCATCAATGTAACCCTTGTAGGCAAAAGGATAAACCGCGACGTCATGACATTCAGTAGACGCCGATGGCTGAAAGGCCTTCTTTGAGATCCACTAGCTGCTGCATTACTATTGTCACGTAGTGGTGACGGCAGTCGAAGGAGCGATGAAGACGGACAAAAGGGTCTTCTAAAAGAAAACTGTTTATTGGGCTGACTTGCGCCCTCAATGGACTGAATCACTCGGACGCGGCGAAGCGACAAGCGTGCTCGGCGGTCGTTGAACAGAATGCCCACCGCTGTCGGCCATGCTCAATTTAAAGCTGATAGCGAACTTTCGAGATAAAGCGTGCAAAGTTACTAGAACATTCTGGAACAACGTAGAATCAGCTCTGCCTGGCTGCAATCAATCGAGATAAATCTAGTCGCGTCTTGCGTCGCAAACGAAGTGATAAAGTGGTGTGGCGGCAGAGTTGAAGAACGAACAAACGCTGCAAATATTCGCGGCACTGTATATAGCGGGTCCCACGGCGCCCCAAATCTCACTGCAACAGGCTGCGCGTGCCGAGCGCGCGTCATCCGGTGCCTTGCAGGTGCGAACGGGTGCATCCGGGTGCAACAAAATGGCGCATGTCAGGCAAGTGCTTCGCCGGCAGCACGGTGAGCAAGCTTGGGGTCTGGCCATCGGCGTTCGGGGGAAGCGGCGTCCTTCCCAGCCAATCGCGTAGAGTGGAAGCTCGACTGCCGTCGCGTAATTTGTTGGAGCGGATTATCTCATCTGAGCGTGGATTTCAATACCCAGCCCTCTGCTGCGGAGCTCAAGACACTCCTGAGTTGTTCCGCTTGTGTGAGTGCTGCCACGTTGCTTTGACCGCGATACGAGCGCATTGTTTCTTTTTTGTTTATTACTGTGTTGTTCGGTTACCCCGCAATAAACTGTTCTGTCTGCTGCTCGTGGTGTGTCACTCATCGGGCGATGCCTTGGCTCGCGAGTCTCTCAAACTTGGGGCTTAACTTTCGGTTTCTATTTTTAAAAGTTCGATGAACTTTTTTTTTACATCGTTATTTCAGAACGCAGTTTTCGTTTTTTGCTCTTCGTCTAATAAACTACTGGATATTTTTTGAAGTCTTGAAAGTGCAAATTCTGGGTTGTTAAAAGTCACTCACACTATTTCGGCGCTTTTTGTGAGCATAAAATGCTTAGCTACCAATAACGAGCGCTCAAACGGCGCCACTTGCAGGTGTGGTTGTGGAAGGAACTGCAGTAGTCATTAGAAAACGTAACGGATGTTAAATGAGATAGATGGCAGAAAAAACCCCAAGGGGAAGTTAGCTTCGAAGGACTAGGTTGGCATATGTCATGGGCAGAGTGTGCCGCTAGGTCCAGCGAGACGTCCGGATTTAAGACATTCTGCATGTTGATGGCTGTGACAGAACTGCCGGTCGGTCGGTCAGTCGTCAAGGTAGCCCGACATAACACTTTCTCGTGATGCCCATACAATGTGCCGTGGCAATGTAGGACATGAATTAGATAAAACTATTTAAGCAGGTGACAATAGTGAAGAAACAGTCCTTAGCTTATAAATGGCAAGGAGGTGGTGTTCTCCAGTCTTCATACATGTGCAAGTTAGAGACACAATGCATACAGTCGCAAAACCGCGCTGCTTATATTCAACACCAGCGCGTCTCATCACGCTCCAGCTTCCCCACTTATTAAATTTTAATCTTTGAGTGTAAATCGTACTCAACAGCCACCTAGCAATACACTGCTTGCAATAATACTTACCTGTTTCTTTTAAATCAAATTTCGAAAAGTTAATGTAATGCATTTTTATTGCTTTTTTTCTGGCCGGGGGGGGGGGGGGGGTCAACTGAAACTGTAGCACCTATATACAAGAATATCAGACTGTAATGATCTGATGAAGTCTCTAGATTGCCGCGGTCGTAGCAGTCAGACTGCAGGTCCGTACAGAACCACATTCCAATAAAACTTACTTTTATTCGCCCCTGTCATTTGCCAACAGCCCGTGAGAATCCTTAGTGTGCACTCTAGGCTGATTTAAAGCTCGGTTTTCCATTGCGTCGCCCGAGCGCATGACCTGGCGATAACACAATTCTATTTTGCCTCACTTGGTACGTAAGGAATCCGAACACTCACAGGAGGTATGGCCGGACGCCCCTCGGCCGCTGTGATCTTCGTCCTCAGCGCAGCTGGCTTGCTTGACGACACGCTTCGGGTAACGCTTGTCATCAGCTCCGATGGCGCCATTTCCTAAGGCAAATGAGTCGGGATATTAGGACTACAACGTATACTGGATACACACGCACCCAGAGACATGCGGATAAGAAACTCCCTTTGTCTATGGTAACACAAGTCTAGCAGCGTTCATATGGGTTAATTAGTTACACGCATTCTAGGAACAGCTGTAATGGTCACATTGAGTGCGTCATTGGATTCTTTGCTGTAATTAGGAAGCCTATGAACACAAATCAAAGACGCGATCAGCCTGAACTAAACAAAGCGCACAAAAGCCAACAAAGAATAACAATATGCTCGCAGAAGCAGGGGCAAGCAAAGCAAATTTCTAGAATGCGTAGGAACTGGCTCCATTGCGTTCCAAGGGTGGTATTTTCAATTATGTTAGACAGGTCAGAACATGGACTTCAAGACCATCTGCGCGGAAAAGTGGAAGACATAGCTGTCCCCCCCCCCCCCTCTCCCCTCTTTTCCAAGTGAGGGGTCTGATTCCACAGCCAATGCGGATAATAATACGACACATGTGCACGCGCAGGGCGCGTGCCGCAGGCCTTCAGACATCTCGTCGAGTTTCTGGACTCCATGCAGTTCGCATCTGTGCTCTGAGGCGCCTTGCCCCAACCAAGCTCCCGACACGCGACCACCAGCGTGTATCCCCATCCCCCTCATCCCTCTCTCACCCGCGGCTCTAAGCTGTGAAGGGCAGACAAGCGGTATCATTCTATTGCTCACCACTGCTATAGCAGCCCGAAGAGGAGGCCGCGTTGTGTAAACAAAGTGTGGATTGGCAGCCGATGCGACAGTCGATGGTCGTGTTTTTGCGGGATTTCCAGGGAGACAACTTCTTTCTTTCACTTAAAAACTCGGCGCCATTATAGCTTGCTCTGGTTTTAATTGAACGACTCGGGATGATAATCGCGTCTGGTCGCTGTAACTGCTGCCGCGGTGCGACGGTGATGCTCGCCAAATTGTACCCCATCGTAAGTGACGCTACAATTCAAGCGCCGCCATTTTATTCTTTTTCCTCTCTGCGTACTATATTTTCGCATCGATCCCTGTGTGTTGTAAGCACTCGTTTTTACCGGTCTGCAAAATAAAAAAAATCAAGCCAAAGGAAGCCGCCCCACCCGCGCCGTCCCTTCTTCGAGGGCGCGCCTCGAATCGATGGTGCCTTGTTCACGCCACAAACGTACAGGCGTGGACAGGCTTGTACGGTAGCACTCAGGCGGTCGTCTGCACAGCAAACGGAGCAAAAAATTTACAGCAGGTGCTGCGCTTCTTTGCCTGACCCCACGCTTACGCTGAAGGTGTATCGAGATGGCGGGCCACGGACTGGCCCGCGGACCGGCCACGTGGAGTCGACCGCGCGTGGCCCGGCCGGGCCTGGCCGGCGACAGCATCCACTCGACGGACCAAGAGAGCAGACGACAAGGCGGGCCAAACCTCTGATCAGCTTGCAGCAACGCTCGTCTCACGCTTCGATATTCAGCGGCGAGAGCAAGCGAAATCCGCCGCCGCGGCAGAGATTCCGCCTAAATACCCAGCGGAAAACTCGATCGGTACGGGACCGATTTCTGCCGCGGCGAGGAGGATGTTGCACTCCCGCAGCGACAAACATGGCGGCGCGCTTCGAAGCAGGACCGCTCGCTTCGGACTGGTTTCATCGTTGTTACTGCCTTTTTGGTTGCGTTCACTGGCCATAAACGGCGCACCCATTTCTCGCTTGCTCTCATCTCGCCTATAGGAAGTATGAGTGAAAGATTTGCTTTATTTTGTATTTGGAGTGAAGATTGTGCCACTCCTAGGATTAAGCGGAGCGTAAGTTTGTTGACATCTGTATTTGATGGCAAATAAAGATTTCATTTCATTTAATAATAATCGGTTTTTGGGGGAAAGGAAATGGCGCAGTATCTGTCTCATATATTGTTGGACACCTGAACCGCGCCGTAAGGGAAGGGATAAAGGAGGGAGTGAAAGAAGAAAGGAAGAAGAGGTGCCGTAGTGGAGGGCTCCGGAATAATTTCGACCACCTGGGGATCTTTAACGTGCACTGACATCGCACAGCACACGGGCGCCTTAGCGTTTTTCCTCCATAAAAACGCAGCCGCCGCGGTTGGGTTCGAACCCGGGAACTCCGGATCAGTAGTCGATTCATTTCATTTCATTTCAAGTTTGTTGACAAAAATAGTTACCCGTCCTTACAACTAGATGGCGCCACAAGACTGAGCGTATCCTCCCGTCTGTGTTTGCATACGCTGAACTAAATGTGGGAATTGTGAAAAATGCTGTAACGTGTCGAAAAATACCTGCGTTCAGCGTACATGAGAGTGCATACGCTTATGGCACGTAGAAAGCGTCACTTGTTTTTTTTTCTAAGAAAATCTGTGTGCGTCGCGAGCGCCGACGTTGCTACTAATTCCGCTCGCTCTCGCCGCCGAATGTCCAATTATGAACGAGCCATAAAGCTGTACTAAGGCTAAAATGTACACGTAGCATCGTCCGACCACGTTGACATGTTAACAGCGGACGCAAAACTGCTTACGCTGGTGGTGTCGCCTCGACTGCCGGGAGCACCGAGCCGGGAAAGTAGGGTCCCAAGAAATACTTGCTAGTCTGCCGTCCGCCGGCTGCGGCTGCTGATGAATGACCGCCGCGGTGGCGCTGCGGGCAACCGGTGTGCCGCAGACGCGCGCGTTTCGCCCCGCGAAACGAATTCCCTGCGCGTTTTCAGGGGACTTACGCATGCGATTGCACTGATTTTTTTTATTTAAGCTTAGCCGCGGTTTTTCAATGCTCAGATCAGTCATCGGCGTAGCGACGCAAAAGATTTATTTTTTTTTTTCTTGCGAACAAATTTTGTGCGTGTACTCCAGAGTCGAAGGCGAAACGAGCCCACTTATTTTTACACCCTATTCTCCTTTCTCAATACTGCTGCCATGCCGTATCATATACCGTAGTGCTGAAAGCTGGGTCATACCGTCTTCTGAGGAATTTAAATAAAAATATCCTTGCATCAAGAACATTACCGACGATTCTACACCACATGACCGTGTGCGCGCGCAACAGAGCGCTATTGACAGCGGCATTTTCATTCATGCTCTTGATCCGATCTCAACTTCTACGGACCCTGCAGCTAGAAAGACTGAACACTGGAAACTTCTAGATGCACACACAATTAAAACAAAACATGTAAGATGAGAACCTGAGTCCTGTAAATCATGTGCTTTAGGCAAACTGCAGGAATGCATTCCTTAGTGCCTAGCCAACCGAGTTACAGAAGTAATGAACACAAGCATGCATTGTAAGTAGTTCTTCTAATCCCGTGCTTGGTAAAATGGCATTATTAGCCCATGCTATGTAGGCCACACGTAATGTCAGGGAAAAGATACCCAAGGATCAGTATAATGTATAGCACAAATTAAAATCATTGTTATACACAATTATTTCCATCACTTTGCACTCAGGCTACTGGTGGTGGTGGTGGTAGTGGTTGTTTATTAAAATATTAGTAAAAAGGAAGGAAAAGGATTTTGCTAGCCCCGGCATCTGCCATCGATACTGAAGCACCTGAGCTGGGGCAGCGGAAATAAAGGATACCAGGCAGAAGGGAGAAATGAAATGAAAGAGGTGAGGGGACAGGAAGAGAGGGTAGGGGGAGAAGTAATATGTACAAACTACACAAATAGTTTGTACATATTACTTCTGCCACTCTTGACAGCACGTTTCAGTGTCGAATAAAATAACGCCAGGAAAAAAAAATATCGCAAAATGATTAGAAGCGTGTTATAGTTGCCTGACAACAGGCGGTGTGAAATTTACAGATGTTCCTTCAATTTCCAGGTACGCACGCGCGAATGCCCACACACACGCGCGTGCTGTTCCCATCTTTGATCCAACCCAAATCGGGGCCAATCGACGCAAGGCGAGTAAGATATACATTTCAGCACGCGATGGAAATTTCTAGATGCAATAAGCAACCTAATGATGTTAACTGCATGCGAGAAAGACGTACGTCTAACATAAATAAGAGCACGCAGTTGAGGGTCCAAGCGGGAGAGGGGAGGGGGACGCCCTAAGAGCCTACAGAACTATCCCTTTGTAGTCGACCCCCTTTTCGGCAACGTTCCTGCACATCGCCCCCCCCCCTTCGTACAATGTTTAGTCTGACTCAACTTCGTGAATGATATGCATCTATACTGCATTATTGTGAACCTTGGCAATTCTCTCTAGGTTGATCGGAACTGGTTACAAAATGCCGCCGCATGTACGACGAATATTTTTTTTTTTCTGAGGTGAACACATTCCGACACCCTACGATGCTAACCATCTCGGCAGCAATTTCACGTCTCTTGCGCAATGGCGATTCATCTCAATGGTAAACAGATATTGGCAATTGCACATTTCTCTATACCTTGTTCTTTACCAACCCTAGTTTCTGTTGGGCAGGCATCCTTCGAGCGTTGACTGAAGTTGTCAAGCTGTCTTTGTTATAGTTGTATTATCAAAGATATAGTATCAGTTGATAAAAAATAATTTTTTGAACACTAGAGTTGGCAGGTTGCACTCTAGACCAGGAGTGTTCGGACTACTACTAATACTGTGCATCAACAGTGGCGAAGTGTTTGCACGCGCAAAAGATGAGGGCAGAAGGAAGGACACAAGAAAGGCAGCGACTTCAACTATAAGGTTAATTGAAAAAAAAATGACAGAAATACATACATGGGACATAAACAAAACCAAAATAATTTGCACGATATCAAACCTTTTTATTTTTGGCGTCCGCTTTCCCTTTTCGCTTACTTATTAATTTGCGCTGTGAAATTTTGTCGACTATATATCACTAACTCTCCCAAGTTTCCACTGTATCGACGTTGTGCATTAGGTGGTGCGGACTGGGCAGCATTCTTTTTCTTTCCTTTTCTTTGCCCACACTAATATATGTAAAACTCAAGAACGAAGTGGCACATAGCCTCATAGGAGTCCCTCCAGACAGTAACGTCGACCGTGCAGCTTTCTGTGCCTATGCGGGAAAAGGAAACGGTACTTTTTTCCCGTGCCGCCCATCCTTATCCCGAACAAAGATCAGCCCACCTCTGATGCCGTTTGGACAAAGACGGTACCCTATATGTCCCGGCTCTCTAACCCTTTCCCTTCACTCTTCCACAACCATAGACTGAATAAAGGTTGCCCCACTCGCGACAAGGACAAAAGGGCGTTCTTCCCTATATAGCTTAGCCTTGGCTGCATAACCACAGAAAGTTGTTAGGTCGACGCGCTCGGCTGGAGGACCGATTTTGAGGGGAAGATGCTGCTTCGTTCTTGAGTTGTACCCGACTACATGTAGTCGGTGATCAACGTCCTTTATTTGTGTCACGCGCATTAGGCAAACTAGCAAGCCGCAGTTCAGCTACCGTGTGCGGTTGTGCAAAACCGAGCAAGGGGGAGGCAGAGAAAGAAGCATGCCAAGTCACCCCAGCCAACTCCTGCCCCTACACACGACGGGCACAAGCCGCCAAGTTTGCCATGGTTCGTTTGTAACCCTGCGAAGGCAGACGCAGCAACAAAAGAAAAGCGTGCACGCAGCAGGGGTCAAGAAAGGACCGGACCCATAATTCAACATCTCAACCAAAACAAGCCTCTTGTCACTCGGGGGCAAATCGGGAAGACACTTTCTCAGTCATGGATCAGTGTCGTATCCTGGTGGCAGAATCTCAACTACTTGCAAGATGGCGGCAGTGGAACAGCCACTTAAGCGCTGCAGTCTTTGACCACTATCCGAGCTTCGATCCCAGAATCGAAGAGAACCAGACCTGCAACCAACTTTCGCCGCTTTGCCTGTTTTCTCGACCGGCCCCAACAGAGCTAATAAGCGCATCTGCCCAATAGCAGTGACGTTCGTTTATGACATAGTTACGTATACGGCTATCGCGCCCGGCGACTAGCGGCCGAATCTCCGATGTTCGCGTTTTACAAACAGCAGTGCTACACGCGAAGAGCCCGCGCTTGCAGAGCAAGAGTTCGTATGCTATGTTGACCTCAAGTTCACTATACCTAGTTCACTATGCTTCAAGTGTGCATGGATGCATGGATGCATGGATGGATGGATGGATGGATGGATGGATGGATGGATGGATGGATGGATGGATGGATGGATGGATGGATGGATGGATGGATGGATGGATGGATGGATGGGTGGATGGATGGATGGATGGATGGATGGATGGATGGATGGATGGATGGATGGATGGATGGATGGATGGATGGATGGATGGATGGATGGATGGATGGATGGATGGATGGGTGGATGGGTGGATGGATGGAAGGATGGATGGAAGGATGGATGGATGGATGGATGGATGGATGGACGGACGGACGGACGGATGGACGGACGGACGGACGGACGGACGGACGGACGGACGGACGGACGGACGGACGGAAGAGGCTTAACAATTTAGGTCGGGCGGTGGTTCAAGCCACCTAGCCATGACTAGTGAAATTTTACTCTTGTCTTGATTTTAGCCACCAATCAGATAACCTTCGCCTGGTCACTTCTACACGCTTAAAATCTAGTTTACTTTCACTGTCCTTAAACCCTAATGCCTTGGATAAAACCCACCACAACGGCCCACCATAGCGTCGCGGCGTGGCGGTGCGGATATGTTTTTTCTCTTTGTAGCTTTGATTTTAACTCTGTATGGAAATTCTTTTGTGATTAGGCAGTTCGTTCATTTCCTGCTTGCATCCTCGCGTCGAAGAAACGATCAGTATGTCAGTGCTTTATGGAAGTAGCCCTCTAGATATGCAACGGGGGAAAGAAAAGAATAAATGGGAGGGTGGCTAACAGCAGGTCTCGGAAGTCTCCCTTTTTAGGGGAAAAGCCCCATTCAGTTCACAGAAACCCTACGGAGCACACAACAGCGACAATGGCTGAGTGGTCGGGCTCTCCAAAAAGCTCAACACACATCCGCCTCGTCACTCTTGAGCAGAGTAGTACGTAACGTGTTGCGGGTAAGTGATCGCTGCTAGTCAATTACATTTTATTCTCATTTTTTAAATTAATCGATTACTTTTTTAAACGGTAACGCGTCGCGTAATTCAATTACTTTTATCCCTAATTGATTAATAGTGCTCAGTTACTTGTCTCCAAAAACCAGGTTGTAACGCCCGGTACAGGTTGGAGGTTGGAGAGACTAAACCTGACTTAAACACAGGTGCTAACGGAGATAATTCCTGCCTGTCACTTCGACAACCGACCATCTGCGGAGAATCATCTTACGTGATCATGCCCGCACCGCAACCCAATCACCGCCATCATCGCCGCCTTCTACGGCAGTCCTCGTCTCGAGAAATATCATGTGGCCGCTCTGTATAAACCTCCGTCCTGTCTGATAGCGCCACAGCTTGCCTCCACTACAGCAAACCCGGACGCTTCCACAAAAAACGCGTATAAACAAAAAAGCGCGGCGCTTCGTAGAGGACTTTGACACTATAGCATCGAAGGACTGCTCAAATATACAACCTGTTGCGTAAGGTGTTGAAACGTTTTAATACTGTCCTTCTAATTGGTTTTGGAGGGAAAGGAAATGGCGCAGTATCTGTCTCATATATCGTTGGACACCTGAACCGCGCCGTAAGGGAAGGGTAAAGGAGGGAGTGAAAGAAGAAAGGAAGAGAGAGGTGCCGTAGTGGAGGGCTCCGGAATAATTTCGACCACCTGGGGATCTTTAACGTGCACTGACATCGCACAGCACACGGGCGCCTTAGCGTTTTTCCTCCATAAAAACGCAGCCGCCGCGGTCGGGTTCGAACCCGGGAACTTCGGATCAGTAGTCGAGCGCCCTAACCACTGAGCCACAAGCGGCGGGGCACTGTCCTTCTCTCCATCGCATGAATTGAGAGGGTTGAGTACAGCTTTTCAAAATCAATTTCTATAGAAAATGTGATGACCCCCATAATGCGCAGGTCCACACGGGACGGAGAGGCAAAGAGACACCGTATGGCTCAGTTTAAACAAACAGATATATTCAATAATTATACATGATTAAGATTCAGAGGCTGGGGCGTCCGAGCTTACGTGCCGACGACTTCATGGGGGCGATGGAGTGGCTCCGGAGTTGGGCTCGAGCGGTTGCTGGCAGAAGCTGCACGCCGTCGGGCTTCGGCTGTTGAAGGCCCTCTTGGCGAACGATGTCGTCCTGAGCGTGCTTCTTCCGTACTGCTTGTCGATTTTTATATCCTCTTCTCCACACTCCCTAGGGTGAGGACGCCCACGCCGGAGGGGAAGGAGGGGGGGGCTAGGGCTTTCACTTGGGCGCACAAACATACCACCGCACTTAAGGTCTCGCCCCCTTCACGTGTTGAGTCCGAGGGAAAGAAGGTTGTCTTCGAGGTAGCGCATAGCGTCGGCTGTGGTAAGGCGCGCTCTGGCCCGCTGACAGTTCCCGCGGGTCACCGGCCTCCATTCTCCATCCATCAACTGACACTCGCTCCTCAAGGTAAGGCGCGCTCTGGCCCGCTGACAGTTCCCTTGTCCTGGAATGTTCTCGGGAGGGCCGCCCCTGGAACCGCCACGCCAATTGGGGAGGATAAAGCCCGTTTCCCCGCGGCGGCGGCGGCGGGTCCGGTTGGGTCCGGTTGGGCTTAAACCCCTTCGTTCTGGTCGTCACTCTCAACGAGCATGGCTGGGTAATTGATGATGCCGCTGTCATCTGGGTCTCCGTCTACGCCGCGCCGTCGAACGCGGAACCTCGTAGCACACACAAGGAATGTCACACTCGCTCACCCTCCAGAAGAATGTTCTCTGAACATTTGAGTCCACGCAGCTCCCCTTGTCTTTCTGAATCGCCTCGCACAGTGCGTCCGACAAAACACTTTTCGCTGCACTCAACACCATATGCCTCCGCTGTCATAACTGGCGTCTCCAGGGGCAGCACTGATCTTCTTTTACAGATAAACATGAAACTCAGCACCCAAGCCTCTCCTTTCTAGTCCAAACTGGACGAAATAAATTTACCACAGTTACAAAGGAGCTCCCACTTCTAGGACGATCACGGCACAGACAAAAATATAGATAACGAAAGGAAGTAGGGCAGGTTCTGCATGCGCTCCGCATGCTCTCCTGTGAAGGTGTTACTTAATGACAGAAAGGTTTAACTACCAACTCCGATAACTTAACACATAAGCACATAGCAATGTTATGAGCTGCGGCATTACACAATTCTAACCAGTTCACAACTCCGCTCTGTTTACGCCATTAGTCCGACTTAGCTTTCCGATTTCGCAGCGGATATCGGCCTTCATGAGTCATACTAAGTAAGTCTGTGCCCCTTTGTCTGCTTTGGGACTCGCGAGGGCTCGTGGCAGGAGCCTCTCCTGGCGTTATCTGCGAGGCAACCTCGCGCGCTTCTTCTTCTAGCAATGCATGAAGTAAATCCGGTGGCATTCCGGACGTCACCTCGGGCGCCTGCCGAACAAATGCAGGAGAGGGCGTTTCTTGCGAACTATCTCCGCGCTCCGCTTCACTTCTGTCCCCATCAAAATCCGCGCTTTCCCTTTCCTCATTTCGTGAATACTGAACCGGTGCCGACTTGAGGCGATTTGCGTGTATCCTTATCAAGCGCCGGTTCACGTCTCGGACTCTGAAGTTTACCGGAGAAAGCTTCTCGACAACCTCGCACGGTCCTCTCCACTTCGTCTGGAACTTACGAGCTAGCCCAATCTGCCTTTGGCAGTTTTCAATGTACACGCTGTCCCCCACATCAAACGGCGCGTCTCTAGCACTGCGATCGTGCACCTCCTTCCTGCGCTTCGCCGCTTTCTTTAAGGCCTCCTTTGCGATGTCCCTCGCCACTTGCAAGCGCGATTCTAGTTCAACCTTATAGTCGTCCAGTGAAGCGTATGGGACACGACGGGGGCCCTCTGGCACTTCACTAGGCTGGTCCGGGTCTCGGCCGTAGAGAAGAAAGAATGGCGATTCGCCCGTGCTCTCGTGTGCTGCGGAATTGTAGGCAAACATTGCATACGGGAGCCACAAGTCCCAGTCCCGCTGGTCGCGCGAAACAAAATGCGACAGGAACCCGGCCACGGTTTGGTTCAGTCGCTCCACCGCGCCGTTGCAAGCCGGATGGTACGGTGTTGTCTGCTTCTTAGCGATCTTAAGCAGTTCGCAAACTCTCCTCATTAGCTGCGACACGAAGTTCGTTCCCCGATCTGTCAAGAGTTGCCTCGGGGGTCCATGTCGGAGCACGATCTGTTCGACAAATGCTCTTGCAACCGTGTCTGCCTTCTGATCTGGGAGTGCTACCGCTTCCGCGTATTTTGAAATGTGATCGACAAATACTAAAATGTACTTGTTTCCGGAAGTGGTCGTGGGCAATGGGCCCATTATGTCCATACCTGTCCGCTCGAAGGGAGCCGAAACCTCAGAGAACGGCTGAATTGGAGCTGGTCTTCGTCCCTTGGGTGCTTTTCTTTCGAGACAGGAATGACACTTCGCACAGTAGTCTCTAACATCCTGTCGCATGCCACTCCAAAAGTACAAACGCTCCACACGCCTGCGTGTCTTCGCTACGCCAAAATGACCGGCGCATGGCGCATCGTGAAACGCGCGAAGAACCCTTTCTGTCCACGACCGAGGTATGACGACTCTC
This sequence comes from Amblyomma americanum, assembly GCA_030143305.2. NCBI lineage: Eukaryota > Metazoa > Arthropoda > Arachnida > Ixodida > Ixodidae > Amblyomma > Amblyomma americanum. The sequence goes on from JARKHS020002554.1 coordinate 45,913, forward strand.
TCCCAAGCGGTTTTCTCTGGTCTCCCTTTCCTGGTTGGCCTCGTGCGCCGACACAGGGTGCCGTCTTTGCCAATGAAATAACCTAGCTGTTCGGGGTGAGACGGTGCGCCCTCTAAGCTTTCGATTATTCGCTTCAGGTCAGGATCTTTGCACTGCTCTGTGCGTAATTCGGCGGGGTCGACTACGGGGACAAACTCATCTATAGCTGCCACGGCAGCTGTGCGGCTGAGTGCATCAGCATTCAGATGTGTCTTTCCTGACTTGTGCTCAACTTCAAAGCAGTATTCCTGCAGGTGTAGATTCCATCTAGCGAGTCGCGAGCTAGGGTCCCTGACACTCATCACCCATTTCAGAGGATGGCAGTCTGTGACTAGCTTGAATTTGCGGCCGTAAAGGTAGCATCTGAAGTGCTTTACTGCCCAGACAACGGCGAGGCACTCCCTTTCCGTAGCTCCGTACTTTTGCTCTGTGGGGCTCAGCTGTCGGCTAGCAAAAGCAACGGGATGTTCTTTGCCCTCGATAACCTGAGATAGCACGACACCAACTGCGAACTTTGACGCATCTGTGGCCATAACGAAGGGCAAATTAAAATCCGGGTGGCGCAACAGCGGTGCACTCATTAGCTTCCTTTTCAGGGCCCCAAAAGCATTCTCCGCGTTTTCGTCCCAGTGAAAGGCGACATTTTTGGCTTTTAAGGCTGTGAGCGGCTTAGCGAGCTTGGCGAACTCCTCTATGTGCCTTCGGTAGTAACCGATCAGGCCGAGAAACTGCCGGACCTGGCGGACGCTAGTCGGGGATGGAAAATCCGAGACACACCTAAGTTTCTCAGGGTCCGGTCGCACGCCGTCAGCTGAAACAACGTGCCCGAGGTAATTCACCTCGTTTTTGAGGAATTGGCACTTAGAGGGCTTCAGCTTGAGACCCGCTCCTCTTAGTCGCACCAAAACCTGCTCAATATCGCGCAAATGGTTCTCAAAACTGTCACTGTATATGATAATGTCATCCATATACACGAAGCACAGCCTCCCCAGAAGACCTGCCAGGATAACATCAGCGGTTCTCTGCCAGACAGCAGGGCTGTTGGCCAGACCCATCGGCATTCTTTTCCATTCATAGTGCCCTGAGGGCGTGTTGAATGCCGTTTTCTCGGCATCTGCCGGATCCATTGCTATCTGCCAGAATCCCGCCGCCATGTCCACTACCGTGAAGTACCTGGCAGAGCCCAGCTGAGAAAGCGTCTCCTGTATATTGGGGATGGGGTATGGATCGATGCGAGTTACGGCATTTAGTTTGCGGTAGTCCACTACCAATCGATACGAGCTATCTGGCTTTTCCACCAATAGTGCTGGTGCTCCCCAGGGTGACTTTGAGTGTTCGACAATGCCGCGATCAATCAGGTCCTGCACCTGCCGCTCCATCTCCTCACGTTGGGAGTAAGGAATCCTGTACGCACGCTGGTAAACGGGCGATGAAGTGCCGGTTTCTATCCTGTGCTTTATAACGCCACAGCAGCCCAAATCCAGGTCGGACGCGGCGAATACCTCCGAGTAGTCGTTCTGCAAACCAGCCAGAGCCTCCCTCTCCCTGGATTTTACGTGAGAAAGATCGAACGACACCTTTGGAGCAGCCGAAGGACTAGCATGCTCTACAGTTGCGAGTACCGTATCGGTGGGCTCACGTTGCTCTATCGCAGAGGTGAAGAAAGCCAATGTTTTGTTCTTGGGAAGGCTCAGTGGCTGCTGGCTACAGTTAACCACCCGTAGGGGCACTCTGTGGGCGTCATTAACTGTCACGAGGCACGCGGCTGCCTTCAGGCCATTGCTGAGAGAGTAGACCAGCTCAAGCACTCCCACGGCGCCGCTCTCTACATCTGAAGGCACAAACGCGTACAAAATGTGCTCCGACCAAGGAAGGACGACCGCCTCATCGACCAGCCTGACGGCAACCCGCGAATATACCTTCTCCAATGATCCCACTGTTTGACGGGTGTCAATATCGGTAATGCGAATCTCAGCCCCTCTCCTGTTCAAAAACGGAACTTTTGATCCGCCCGCATTAACCTCTTCCTCAGAGAATGAGACTACTACCTTCCCTTTTCTTAAAAAATCCTGCCCTAATATACCTGACACTCCGTTTGGCAGAGACACCGTGTCCGGGCATACGTAGCAGGGGTGCTCCAATGCAATTCCGCCGAGAGAGAAGTGTAGCCGGTAGAGTCCACTTATGCCAAGAGGATCCCCCGTTATGCCTACAAATTTGGTTGCCATACCACCAGACGCTTCCAACACCTCGCGGTCCCCCTTCCTTCGAAGCGTGTTAAAACTGCTCTCCTTAAGCAATGTCACCTTTGACCCCGTATCTATCAACAATTCCATGCAACAACCATTTAACTTGCAACGCACAACAGGGCATGCCTCGTCGGCCACACAAACTACCACCACCTCATCATCTACTGCTCCCTCCCCACGCTCCTCAGGCTGGGGAGGACTATCTAGTTTTTTGTCTCGGTATCTGGAGCCCCGCTGTAGGCTTGCTTAGGGCGTGTCTCGCCTGCTTCTCTTTGTGGCTCCCCACGGCGCACGTTTTGGCAGAACCTGGCGATGTGTCCGCGACCCTGGCAAGCGAAGCATACGATTTCTTCAAAATCTCGCATACTGCGCCTGTAGCTTTGTGGCGGTCTCCGGTTTCCAGCGAATGAGCGCTGTTGAGCGCGCGCTTCAACCTGGCGTTCTACCTGCTGAGATAGCAGCTGTTCTAAGCGATCTAACCGCTCTGTCAAGAGAGCAACCTCTGGGTTGAGCACCGCTCTCTCTATGACGCGTACTCTCGCTGCGGCTGTCGTTAACGCCTCATTTCGTTCCTCATCCAATGCGGCCTCCACGGCTTGGTCGAAATTGCTCGGCTTGCGCGAGAGCACGAACCGGCGCACGGGGTCTTGCAGACCAGCCACGAACAAAGCGGTCATTTCCTCTTTAAGAAGATCCTCCGCGTATTTCTTCCTTAGCTGGTCTCCTTCCTCCTCCCTGCTTAACGTATCGCGTGCTAGGCGCTGAAGCCGCGACGCAAACGTTCGCACGTCCTCCCCTACCATCTGTCCGGCGTCACGGAACCTCTGTACCCGCACGTGACGTGGTTCAGTGTCGAAATGCTCAAACGCGAGCTTCTTAAATTCCGCAAATGATTTTGTGGATTTTACTTTTTCGTCTCGCCATGCAATATCATGAGCAGCTCCTGCCATCTTACACCTCACCATTCCCAGCATTTGAGCATCGGACCATCCCCCCATTTTCCCAATCTCTTCTAGCATGGAAAAGAAATCGCAGATTTGAACCCCTGTCTTATCTCCCGTAAACGTCGGAATGACGCTTCCTAATGCCAGCATGCTTGCTCCGAGCGACAGCTGTGGAGTGGGAGCTCCCTCAGATACAGACATTTTTTTTCTCAAGCCCTCCAGTGCCTCAAGCCTCTCAAATGGGGGTAAAAGTCCCACAATCAGTCCCGTGATTCCCTTTTGATTACAATTTTGAAGTCATGAATGTCACAGCATTCAGAGGACATTTGCTTTTGAGACCCCACTTCTGACACCGTTGTTATGACCCCCATAATGCGCAGGTCCACACGGGACGGAGAGGCAAAGAGACACCGTATGGCTCAGTTTAAACAAACAGATATATTCAATAATTATACATGATTAAGATTCAGAGGCTGGGGCGTCCGAGCTTACGTGCCGACGACTTCATGGGTGCGATGGAGTGGCTCCGGAGTTGGGCTCGAGCGGTTGCTGGCAGAAGCTGCACGCCGTCGGGCTTCGGCTGTTGAAGGCCCTCTTGGCGAACGATGTCGTCCTGAGCGTGCTTCTTCCGTACTGCTTGTCGATTTTTATATCCTCTTCTCCACACTCCCTAGGGTGAGGACGCCCACGCCGGAGGGGAAGGAGGGGGGGGCTAGGGCTTTCACTTGGGCGCACAAACATACCACCGCACTTAAGGTCTCGCCCCCTTCACGTGTTGAGTCCGAGGGAAAGAAGGTTGTCTTCGAGGTAGCGCATAGCGTCGGCTGTGGTAAGGCGCGCTCTGGCCCGCTGACAGTTCCCGCGGGTCACCGGCCTCCATTCTCCATCCATCAACTGACACTCGCTCCTCAAGGTAAGGCGCGCTCTGGCCCGCTGACAGTTCCCTTGTCCTGGAATGTTCTCGGGAGGGCCGCCCCTGGAACCGCCACGCCAATTGGGGAGGATAAAGCCCGTTTCCCCGCGGCGGCGGCGGCGGGTCCGGTTGGGTCCGGTTGGGCTTAAACCCCTTCGTTCTGGTCGTCACTCTCAACGAGCATGGCTGGGTAATTGATGATGCCGCTGTCATCTGGGTCTCCGTCTACGCCGCGCCGTCGAACGCGGAACTTCGTAGCACACAGAAGGAATGTTACAAAAATTAGCGTGTAACAAAATATCAAGCAAGCCGCAATAGTGCATTGTATTCTGAAAAATTGATGTGATGGCAATAAAGGTTGGAAGGAAATAACACAATAGTAATCGATTATTTTTTATTAATTATTCAGTCCGGAATCTCAAACCAGAGCTACGCGGTGATTACACGCGGCACAAAGCTGCTTGCTCTAGCATCCAACTATGAGCTGCGGGACGAGCGCTCATGCGGATGGTATTTGCACTTCAGCCAGCCCATGACACCACTGCGGGTAGCTCTGCGAACGCTGTCGGCTTCGCAAGCACAAACATGCAGCCTTACTGCGAAGAGGTGGAGCAGGCTAAAAGATACTTGCAGCTCTGCTAGCGTCCTCGAGATGTTCCAGCGTGAACACACGTGACCAAAGTGTCTGCTGAAACTCGTTGTTTTACGCGATAGCACAAGGAACCCGTTGAGCCGTTTTGTGTTAACTCTTGTTGCACAACGCGAAATAATAAACAAAAATTATATAGCCGGAAGCGCAATTTGAACCCGCGCCGATAAGAGGAGATCCGTTCCGCTAGCCAGTGCTTCAGACCACTACGCAACTGCCAAAGGCAAAAAAAAACGCCTTTTAAAAAGCCAGTCTCTGGCCCAGTGATCTGGATGTTGCGGTCTTCATCCACTTATCGTGGTCTGGCCACTGACGACGCCGCAAAAACACGACACCGGGTTGCGTGCGCTATCGGTAACCGGGCATGTGATTGAAGGTTTCGCCTTTCTTTTTTTTTAGTGCAGATCCAGGTCTAACCTTTGATCTCCCGTTACAAAGAGAATGACACCAATATTGTCCCCATTAAGATGCCTCCACCCCCTAAACGAACTGACCCAACAAACTGAGGATGTGTTCCGCTACTCGGAAATAGACATCTAATTAAACGAATAGCTGTCTAGCTGGGCAGCCGCAATCTTGATACGCGTTCCATTTGCGCACTAACCAGGCAGCGAAGACATCGATGCAGGCAAGCTTCCTTTCTAAACATGGTCGGACAATTTGGCGATGAGACTGCCGAGCCATGTGGGTGCCTAAGTAAGGATAGGCACCATCCATCAATCGGGACTAATAGCGTTAAGTTAATTACGTGAACTCTCGGCTCATTACGCAATAATCGTGGACGTGCGCTTCCGGCTGTGCATATTCGTGAATTGTGAAGAAAGGAATCATTCCGAGAGAGGATTGATAACCTAGTGGACGGCTCGAAACAAAGACAGTCCAGTGGACGCTGTAGGCCTGTTTATAATCGGAGGATGCTAGCTCTTTACACCTTGATTTTATAGTCTGCTTAAGGTTAAAGAGAGTTGCTGTCATTGGTTCCTCTACAGGTAGGGACGGCTAGTACCGGCACGCACATGTTTCTTTTTCTGTGGTATCGGTATGTAACTATTTTGTGCATATTCATTTTTATTTAGCCTCGTAAGAAAAAGACACATGTAGTCAAGGATTTGACGGCATACCGTCTGGTCAGAAATCATGGTGATGAGGATAGCTGGTCATTGGCCAAAGTCAAAAGATGAAAAGACGTGAACAACAGCGAACAACACAACAGTGAACAACGTAGCCGTAGTGATCCCGAAATGTCTTTTCATCTGTGAACAAGGGAGCTGTAGTGCGCTCCCTAAACGTCTTTTCATCTTTTGACTTTGGCCAGTGACCAGCAATTCTCATCAAAAAGAGACCTGACGATGCCGTCTTGCTGCACCTTAAATTTTGACAATGTAAGATTTAAACTGGTTGCTCTTTCTGCGTTCTTCGCCGGGTGACACTGCACACAGCAGGTGCAATGGGACGGACGCCAGTAGCAAAATCTTTCGTGTTTATTACTTTTATGCGTATAGTCTTTCGTATCCTTTTTTATGTTTACAGGACAATCTACACCATTTGCATGAGCATATTCGGGGGGCACGAACAGTCTAACATCAAAAATAAAAGAATAAAACCGTCGTCTTCATAAAGGTGCTGCCACCAGTCATCTCATATACACAAATTAACAACAAAACAAGAAAAATTATAGACCGTTTACAGCGTGCAGTTCTCTCGTTTGGGACCAGATGGCGCCACAAACGCCCTCGGAACTCTGCGCTGCTGCATATCGTCACTGCAGATTATGCACTGGACAGCCGCACGAGCGGACAACGCTTACTGTCAGTCAGCATACTGCAAGCCTCCTAAGTAGCCATCGTGAACGCAGCAGCGACGCCGTAATAGAAGTATCGCAGGTGGCTGCCGAATGTGTTGTTTCTACGAAGACGTGGAAAGGCAGAGGAAGAACTTGCTGTGTTGTGGATTTCAATTGTGACAATGGGTTAAATGTGTCGTATGAGACCGTTCGCGAGCTTCACAGCCCCGAACTGCACAAGGACGCTCTGCCCATTTTCGCGCTCGTTCGCCATGCAGCTTTCTGAACGGGCGAACACAACAAACACGCCCGCCAGCACTAGATAGCTAATGTAGAAAGAAAGGCTTCGATCTCTAAGTCTCGACGGTAAGTGCACAGCATATCCGCATGAAAAAGGTGTTCCGCTGTCGAAGCTGTGGCGTCGTGATGTCAGTTGCTGGCGGTTGCGCCTGCGTGTGTAGCGAGACCGCATTGCTCGTAAGTTAAGGAGTATGCCTATTAGTAGCAGAAGCGCCAGAGGCCGAATCGGGAACGGGAAAGAACGGCATGCGCTCCTGCATATGGTTACTGTAGATGATGCAGTGCTCAGCCGTACGAGCGCACAACGCTTACCGTCATTCCGCGTATTGCAACCTGTCCGCGGGCTCCTCTTGAACTTCGCGCCGGGAAGTGCCGTTTGCGTGGACCATATTCGGAATAGAGCATGTGCGTTACGGCTGCTGTGCCGGCTGGTTGTCCCTTCCTCGCGGTCCATGCGAGACAGTCACTAAAGGTGACCTCGCAGGTCAGAGCTCACAGTGAAGCTCATTACTTACGACCGAGACATCGCGCACGGAGCGTGCCACAATTTTATGTGAGGCTGACATATATAATTGTGAACTTATTGTAGCATAAACGCGTTGCCATGCGCGCGTTATTACATTTATATCGGGAGATACTACAAAACAATTGCACGCCAGCTAGTGAAGGCTGCTGCCATGAATGATAACCTTCAGCAGAACAGAAGACAAGCATTCAGGGGATCCATTCGATGGTTCGAAGAAGCGGAGAGCTGAGCGGCTCTCCGCGACATGAAGCCTGTTTACGTTCTTATGCCTCAGGTGATCAAATTAGAGTTCGCACATGTTCTTTGCAGCTTTCGCAAAACCTTAGTGTCGTGTTCCCGCCTCTTTACGAATCGTATCAGCCGGAATACTGGCTTTGGGAACCGATCTACCAAGCGCAACAGACCTCGCGGCGAGGCAGGCGCCGAGTTGTCAGGAGACGTGAAATGGCGGATATTTCATTCGACCACGGCAGGCAGCCCCCATGATACGGCGCTGTAAACCTTCTATTGCAGCAATATGTGCAAAGAGTTTGAAACGCGTTTTAATCTACATTATAAATAAGTGTCGCAAAAAAAGCACTAGAACTGTCCTTCAGCTTTAGTCCATATATAACCTTGTTCCTAGATTTTGAGCAGAGGCCTTGTCGGAAGTCCTTGAGAAGGCCACTATAGCGAAACACCGAAGTGCCAGGACACTTTTTTTTGCGGCAGTCGAATTTTGATGAAGGCGAAATGCTAGAGGCCCGTGTACTGAACGATGTCAGTGCACGTTAAAAAACGCCAAGTGGTCAAAACTTCAAGAGACCTTCACTACGGCGTCCCACATACCCTGGGTCGCTTTGGGACTTTAAACCCCCCATAACCTATAATAAACTTTTTTTTTCTGGGCTTGTTGCACATGCACACCATTCCAATATTTTAACATGAACGCTCGAGCGTCGACTGCCCGGTGCCAAGGCGAAGAAGAGCGGAAATCGGGAGTGGGCATGAGCATGCGCGTTGATGATGCCGCAGTCGCTAGCGTCGTCTGCTTGGCGGTTCTGTTTGAATGAATGAATGAACTTTATTTCCTCGTCATAGCGAGTGGAGACTGGGACTAAAGGTACCAATGACCTGACGAAAGGTCCCAGCCCCCTACAGCAAACAGTTTCGACGGCAGTGATAAAAGAAGTAAATACATATAAAAGGCAAAAGTACAGAATTCACAATTCACACAAGTACAAACATATTACACTTGTAATACGCACTACACAGCCACAATGCACACATATCACAACTGCACTGTATATATTCATTTTGTGACGGGATGTATGTACATACAAACAAGCAGAAATGGAACAGAATGACATTGATCAAGAAAAGGAAACAACATCGGCTAGTAGCAATGCGGTTAACGCTTTTTTGAAAGTACCCAATGGAGCGCTAAAGTCTAACAGTTCCTCAACCTTGTTTAATATTTCAGTTGACTGATATAAAAATGTTTGCTTTCCATAATTTGTTCTTGTTTTCGGCTTGTGTCGGATGTTTCGCCGTAGAAGGTGCCGAGATGTATCTGTATTGAATGTTTTAGAGAATAATTTCTGTTTGTGTACTGTAAGCAGAAGCTTCTTATAATAAATTTTGTCTGCGCGAGGAAGTGAATAACGCTGGAATAATGGAGCGGTTTCAAGATCTGCATAACGACCATGGTAATTGCTATATATACGAAGAATGCGTTTTTGTAAAAGAATTAGCTTGTTGTAGTTCGTTGTTGTTCCCCATACCAAGATCCCATAGCAGAGCTTTGAAAAAAAAAGGCATTGTATAACTGTTGTTTGAGCCAAAGAGGAATTAGGTGGGCTATTCTTTTAATAATACCTACGGATTTCGAAATATCATTGCATAACCTGCATATATGTGAACTCCACGATAAATGTTCATCAAACCATACACCTAAGAATTTTTGTTCCTTAACGCGAGTAATTTCCTTGTCATTAAAATATAAGTTAATGTAACTATGCATGTTTTTGTTACGAGGCCTGAATAAAATGTATGTTGTTTTTGCTGTATTGAGTTCGAGGCTGTTTTTGCTCAGCCATTCTGACAGACGATTTAGATAAGTATTTGCGCTGAAAGCAAGTTCGGAAATGTCACTAGTACATTGGTATCATCGGCATACATTGCCATGTCTGGTGAGTCAGATATTCGTACAATGTCATTTACGTATATAAGGAACAATAGTGGGCCCAGTTTTGAGCCCTGAGGTACACCTTTTGTTAAAGGCAAAATGTCAGAAGAAATAGAGTTTACTTGAACAAATTGACTTCGATTCGTTAAATAACTTCTTATTAAATCACCAGCAATGCCACGTATCCCGTAGATTTCTAATTTTTGTAATAGCATTTTATGATCAATTGAGTCGAAAGCCTTTCTTAAGTCTAAAAAAGTCCGAGTGTAACGGTTGTTTTTCAATGTTTGCAATTATTTTATCTTTAATACTAAGAAGGGCTTGATCGGCCGACTTATGTTTTTGAAAGCCATATTGGCAGTCTGAGATCCCATCGTGTTTAACGAAAAATGACCACAGCCTGTCAAATATCACACTTTCAAAAATCTTTGAGAATATATTTAGGACAAATATTGGTCGGTAATTTGAGACTAGATCCTTCGCGCCGCCTTTGTGGATTGGTGTCACTCGTCCAGTTTTTAAGGCCTCCGGGAAAATTCCTGAAGATATTGACAAGCTAACAATGTAAGCTAGAACTTCACTTATCTCGTTTGAGACGCACTTAATCGGCTCCGGCCGAATTCCGTCGGGTGCGGGCGAGGCAGTACTTTTCAGTTTGTCTATTAAATTCCGTATCTCTGCGCTATCTGCGGGCTGCATGAAAATAGTGCTAGTCACAGGTGTGATATCGATTGCATGAGCCACACTTTCATTACCTGCTCTTGAAGCACAAGATCCAGCTTGCAGGAAACTTTCGTTCATGCTTGTTACTTGGCTTTTGTTCAGATACGGTGTTAGTGACCTGATACTTGACTATCTACTTGTTATTTTATTCACTGCATCCCATATCAGTTTCGGTTCATTGCGTATGTCTGAGAACAGCTGTTCATAATACACTTTTTTAGCTTTTTTCAGTTTGCTTTGAAGTTGGTTCCTAAATTTTTTAAAAGCTGCAAACTGTTCTTGATCCCTTGTTTTTACAAAAAAGGTGATACATCGCATTTTTCTTTTTTATGTCACTATATAGATCACAGCTTATCCAAGGTTTTCTTACCTTCTTATTACTGCTTCGTTCGCTCCGTAATGGGAAAGCCGCGTCGTAGGAGCTTTTTTTGTTTGCAATAAAGGTGTCAAAAGCTGTATTAACATCGCGTTCGTTGTAGACCGCCTGCCATCTATCGCTGCAATTAATTCCCGAAAGTGTCCTAGCGAACACTCGTTTATCATTCGGCCGTAAAAAGCCGCACGGGAAGCACGGTTGTACGATATGGAATTCGTAATAGAAAATAGCGGTAAATTGTCGCTTATGTCAATTGCAAGCACACCTGTGATTATATCCTCATCATTTATGTTGGTAAAGAAAAGGTCAATTGAAGTGGCACTATTCTTTGTAACTCGGGTTGGTAATGTAACATGGTTGCCGCAGGCGTGACAAGCTAGAAGTCCCACGCCCATGTGTCCGGTGAGCTCATGTCTATGTTTACATCTCCCATGATTATCACAGGTTCATTACTAACGCAGGCGTGCGAAAGCACTGTATCTAGAAAACTGCAAAATTTTTCTTTGTCGCCAGTACGAGGTCTATAGATGACCGATATTATGGCCTTTCCTACATGTACTGTAAGGCATTCAACATCGTCAGCAACTACAGAGAATTTATCCACTACGGTAATTATCCACTACGGTAATTTATCCTTCTTTTATGTACAGTACTCACGGATTGAAATAGGACATTCGGAGCGCTAGCCTTGCAGTGCCACGCAGGCATGTGGTAAGCCACAGGCCGGCTCATTGGCTACTGGAAGGAACAATTCTGCTTTGTAGATGTTCTCCCTCTCGCGCCATACCACAATGCACCACCTTGGTTCCATGAGCGTCTACGGGCGGCGCTCCATGAAGCGACGGCCACGCGCTCCGAATGTCCTATTTCAATCCGTGAGTACTGTACATAGCCACACCTCCTCCCCTTTGGGTGGTTCTAGTTAAGTCGTGCGAGCGATAACCATTAAAAATTGGCATGGGATCGTTTAGACATAGCCACGCTTCTGCGAAAAGTACATCAAATTTAATTTTTATGGATGTCATCAGGTTCTCTATCCCATCAACTTTGTTCTTTAAACTCCTGGCGTTGATATGCATGGTCGAGAATCTTTTTAAAGCGGTAGTTTCTTCATTTAGGCGAGATATGTCATAATAAGAGTCGCTGATCGATGGTACTGTCATAATGAATATTTTTCAAACCATTGAAAAAGTGCCTAAGTTTCTATCCATTCTCGGGTGTCATCTTTGCCAAGGCATTTTTTGAAGCTATCCGGATGATCGTTGAAGTCTCGTTTTTCCGTGCCAACACCCGCCCTTTTGAAGTCCAGAAGAACTGCCAGTTTACCTCGGATTTTTTCTTGCGCGCAGCCGCGAGCAGTTTCTTGTTTTTTTTGTGTGTGAAGTGTTCATTTAAATACACAGAGTTCTTCGAATCTACACCAAGCTCTTTACATGTCAGCCATTTTTTCCTGGCCTTGGCGAGGACTTCAGGACTTCATTCGACGAACGAAGCGAACCAAATGTTGTGAACATCTGCTTTCTGTGTCGGGACCCAGTGACATGTATCAATGTCACTTTCTTGAGTACTTTCATCAAGGGTTTCACCTAATTTTTCAACTATGTTCAAGGCGTCATCTGTTTCACGTGTTTTTTGGAATCCCCTTGATTTCAATGTTGTTCATTCGTGCGAAACAAGTTTTATCGCCAAGTTCTGAAAGCGTTTGGTTTGTGTTCTATGTGCTGCGTGTTTGTGACTCTGGACTGGTGGAAACGCTTAGCTTTCCAAGCACGACTCTATGCCCCGCTTGCATTTTCGGGGTAGCGCCTTAACGATTTAACGCGGCAACATCGACGGTCCTCTTCAGCCAGTTTTTCGCAAGCAACAGTCGCAACTGGATTAATTGGGCATGATAGGTTGTCCACAAGTGTATGCTCTTTTCAGCATCACCCACGCTATATGCAGTGGATAAAAACAATTGGTTGCAGATTCTTGGGCTCCGATGCTTAACAGCCGATGATGGCCAGGGGTTGCTGCACACTAATCTGAACAGCCTAGCATACGAAACTGAGCATGCCCATGCATACGCACGCTATCTCCTCTCCTTCTTCCAGCGCGGTAGCGTTGGGCAGTCGACGCTCGCCCGTTCATGAATGATAAAATTGGAAGGGTGTGCGTACGAATTTCACCGGGAATAAAAAAAATGCTGACTCGAAGATGAGGGCCACTACAGTACACTGCACAACAAAGGCACTGAACATATATTTTTATAAACTTGAAAAATTTCAAACTTGCCTCGTGCAGACGACCCATTTTAAGCGGGCCAGTATCTCGCGAAAGCGGCTGAAGTCGCCAATACCTCGCAAGTATTATATTTTGCTAAGCAGGCGTGACGCGTGCCTCGTAGTGTTCCCCTCTTTCTCGGAACGCTGTCGCGCGGTTGTATGCTGCGCGTGCCTGTACACTCTAGAGCATGCGTGATGAAGCCCTTTTCAAGCGGCATGTCTCAATCAAGTGTGCCGCGAACTGTCGTGGAGCAAGGACATTGCAGTAAGCGATAACATGCTGTAGGCATTGCGAAATCAATGTTTTTGAGCAGTTGTGAATTCATGGCTCAGAGCGTTCATTGTTATCGAATTCATTTTGAAGACAGTAACAATGCGCTCTTCTTAGAACCATTTTAGTGGCAAGTCAGAATTCGTCACATTGCTCAAATTATTTGCGATTTGAACGGATGCACCAGCATGAGGTCTTCGCGAAAATTAAGTGATTGACGTATGACCGACGCAAGTTAAGTTCCCGCCCTTTCCCACCAGGTCCGAACGCGCACGACGGAAAGCAAGGAAAAGTTTGGCACAAGCCTCGCGACGCAATCGGCAGTAGGCTCTAGCGGGCAGCCGCCGCAGCGAGCACTGTGTCGACAAGCTCACCAGTTGCTGCGCTGCCGCGGTCGCGGAGGCCGGCACGTGTCCGAGACTGAGGAGACGGACGTCGCCGCGATGAGCGAAGCTCCATGGCATCCGCCACTGGTTGCATCCACGAAGTCCTTCAGCACGCACCACCTCAGTTCGCGCACACTCTGAAGCACTCACTGCACAACTCAGGAGAGGCAAACGTCTGGAATAAGCAAAGATTAAGCGCGTCAGTGCAGAGCTCCTTGTGCATGCCAGCCCCGCGGAATGGCGGAGCGATACACGATGAAAAGCTCCTCACAAACACAAGCCGCGGTTACATGGCAGCGACAAGTCACAGCAGAGCGAGTTGGCGCAGCGTCTGCTGCGATAAAGCACGGTTTGTATGGGAGAGCATCGAAGCGTCCGCGATGGTGGCGCCGTCTTGTGTCGCAGCTGGGAGTTCAGGCAGATTCCACAATGGCCAGTAGCAAACGTCGCGCGACCGTACGGTTCCCGAAGGACGAGGAAAACGGGGAGATAGCGTAGCAAATCGATTTCATCCTGTCGAGCGACTTCCAAGACTCGCCAGTGTTCACTGAACCTGCCTTTAGGCCGCTCATGCTCGTCCCCTGAAGCGAGCCGGCGCGAGGAAAACCGGTGTCGGTCGGTGAACCCCGCTGCGTTCTCCCCCACCCCCTGCACTTCCAAGCCCAGCGACTCTCAAATGCACTGCGAGGCGCGACGAACGGCCGCTTCATGCAACGTTCCTAAAGGCTTCCAACAAGCATCCCTTTCAGCGTCTCCTAAGCAAGATTTTTCCCTTGTTCTGAGGATTCCTACTCGAGGATGCCATCTGTGAAGGCTTACTGCAAATACACTTGCCTGGACGCAGACGACGCGGAGGCGAACAGAGGCAGCCATGCTACGCTGGCTAGAATGGCAACCACGCAGCAAGGCTCAGCAGAGCCGAGGAGAGAAGGCGCGGGCCGCGGGGCAGAAATAAAGCTTCACAGCCCTCTTCCCAGAAAAGGGAGACCCCGCTCTCAAAGGTGCATCGAGTCGCCTCTACGTCAGTAGAGGACTGAAATAACCTTGCGCTGCTTACAGTGCTACACTGTGCATTGTCGCGACGAAGACACGCGTGTAGGTGTCGCGTAGTCACGAAGAGCTCGATCATCTGCAGCACTGCACTCATCCCTCTCCTCTCCTTATCCCTTTTATTTCCTCTTCCCTCAGCTAAGGTGCTTCTAGTTACGATGGCCGATGCCGCGGCCAACAAAAACCTTTTCATTCCTTTTTAGCGCGAAAACATGCTCATGAGGCGGGAAACACACAGCTGTCGTCCAAGGCAGACGGAGCGCTCCGCAAAGTTATACTTCGTTTCATGCATCAGCTGCAACGCTGTCAAAGCTAGCGCTCTTAATTGCGCTTCCTGCATCCGTGACCAAAAAGTAGTGCACTCCTTGTGGCGAGTGAAACATATTAAAGGCTTTGCCTGCAGGCTTAATACCCGACACATTTGTCACCAGCTTGATTAAATGCACTCTTACAGCCGACGAGAAGCTGTCGCATTCTCGTGCCTTAGATCACCTGTCGACAGAACAAGCCCGGAGTAACACGCCTCTATTTATTTTTCCGTGCGGACTACTTCCGTACCTTTCGCAGCGTTGCACCTGATGTTTGAAACGGAATATACGTGACGTCATGACGCCATCGACAGTGCCGACATCATCAAAAAAAGAAGGAAAATATATATTCTTTAAGATAAAGCTGCCCATCTGAGTTTCGAATCCATACCGGCACGACCAGATGACCTTCGCTGGCCACTTCATTACAGCACTGCACCAACGCAGCTTTTTTTTTTCAACATGGTATTGATTACAGTGATGCAATCATCTGCGTATATGAGCAAGGTACAAACCATGAGGATAACAGTTGCAAATTAACACGATGAATACTAAGACACACATAATCGACGGAGCAGAAGAAAAAATGCAATTAAGACCACGGCGGCTCGATCTCCCGCAGAAGCGGCTCGCTGATTGCGCTGTGCTGCCGATGATCGCGAAATATCCAGTTTGCGCCGCCGCCGCAGCTGCCATGGCGTTGGCTGTCAGCGATGGATTAGTTACGTAAATATGCAAGGCAGTAGAAATAAAGTGTAATGGTTAGAAATAGAACTACAGTTGAAGGACGATGAAATAGGTGTGTACGCTCTGAAAGACAAACTGAGGGATCTGCAAGATCCACCGTTAATTGATGCCTGCAGTCTAGAAAGGGATCAAACTTGGCAATGGCCTCAATCACTCCCATATAATTGCCATTTCTCGGTGAACCTAAAATCTCCTCACTGCCCCTAAACGCTAGGTTGTGCTCAGCTAGAAGCTTAACTACAACGACTACGCGCTTCAACACCTCTGCCCAGTAAGCGGTCTCAGTGACAAGATGCTTAACCAGCTCCTTGTCAATTGTGCTGCTCGAGTTAGAGCGGGCGAGCTATGCTGCCACGCAGTTCCGGTGCTCGACGCAAGTTTCATGTGCGCAAACCTTTTCTCCTGCTCTTTTCCAATCATAAAAGCCGTGCGTGGTGAAAGAACTGGGGTTGCTTGAAATCGAAAATAGTTTGCACATGAAACAGTAAACGGAACCTTTAGATTCCGAGTACATTAACCAGTGTCGCTCGCACGCCTCCCCATTTACAGCTTTTCGCACGAAAAGATGAGATGACATATAGAGTTCCTGAGTTTTGTATTGCCTTTCGGAACACGGAAAAATTTCTGCCCGATTTTGAACATACAATTGCCCTTTCTCAAGGCGTACACTCAGAAAGCTGTCAGTAATAACGTCCGGCCACTTAGCAGCGTCACTTCGGAGAATCTCGCAACGTACCTCTTGCTGCGGGGGTGTCAGTACTTCTCTGTTGCCGCAATGAGAAGCCGTCTCATTCGTCCTCTCGAGGCACACTTTGTGGGTGGGAACATGATTATTTGAAGCCAAACTAACAGGAGACAAGTGAGTCGGTTCTTGGAGTGTTGTTTCCTGGCGCTCGTCAGTAGAAGGAGGCTCATCGGGGAGGTTTGGCACCTATTGTTCAGCAGTAGTAGAAATCGGGCGTGGCGTACCGGACATCTGGAGCTCTGTGGCAGGGGCCCGGCCGAGTAGCATAGACGTTGCTGACTCAGGAGCAGGACAGAGCTCGGTTAGCGTCGGTTGCTCAGAAATTTGGACGACCGAGGTTGACACCGTTTTCTCAGGATCCAGATAACCAAGATGAGTCAAACCTTGCTTCTTGCCAGGAAACCGTGATGATGGAGTTGGCAAATCCTCCTCAGAAGCACAGTCGGTACTATTGGGAGTTTGACACGACTCTGGGTAGAGCGATCATACTGCTCCGCGGAAGCTCCATTGAGTAGGTACTTTGTCGTCTTTGGTACATTCTTTTCACGCTCTCCTCTTTCTAACTTCGCCTTTCGTTTAGGCGCACTACTTTGATGCTTCCGACCGAGCATTTTCGCATGAATGGATGCTAATTGTTCACAGCACCGGACAATTCGTCAGTCCGACGCGACCGCAGGTGTCCAACGGTGGCCGTCCCGATGACTGGCACACGCTGCCTGGATGGTCCGTGGCTGGCCGAGAGTGGTGCGTCCCACGGGAGCTCCTCAGCGGGCGGGCTTATGAAAGCTTAACCGGCGACTCGGGGCTGAATCGCAGCCCGCGGTCAACTTCCTTTCATAGACGCGCGCCGCGTCTGTCTGTTACTAACGCCAAAGCAGGCGTTCACATACGCATAGAGTTCCTTGTACAAATTCCCTCCTTCTCCGTACAAACTCACTCCACCCGTTCCGGTCTCGTCTTCCTATTGGCTAGGAGCAATCGTCCGTTCTGGGAGGTTCTCAATTTTTCTTTCGCCCTGTCGACGCCAAGCGCGAGAACGAAGGGGAGAGGGCGACTCCTAGCGCGGGCGAAGTTACGCGCCCTCCGTCGCCTCTGGGTCATCTTTTTCTACTTCTTTCTGGAAAGTTTGGCGGCCAGTCTGACCTACTTTTTCCGTCGAGCGCGCGCGAGGGTGCGCAGCCACTAGGCAGGAATGGACCCTGGAGACAGGCCTTTGTGTCCAGCTCTCCAACTTCCCCCTTCACTCTTCCACAACCCTAGCCCGAACAGTGAACAGTCCATGCCCCACGGCACGCGGACAAAAGCACGTGTGACGTCTTCTTTCCTTTCCTGCCTAGATTCTGCCAGCAGACTCACCGTCATCTGCTATCGGACTCATCCTCCCCCGCCCAAATTACCATCACGGTAAATAAAAATCGAATGGGAGGCACTGTTCGGTACTGCAGCACATACTTTCTATGAGAAGTACAGTGGCGGAACTATTTGAGAGCTGAAGGGTGGCGTGGTGACGACGAGGGGCAAGGGAGATTTAGGTCCTCATCCCACATTACATGCTGTAATGTTTTCCCCTTGCCTCTCCTCTCCAGACAGAACTGGACAGACGGACTGACTGACAGGAAACCACGAAAACTCTTCGAAGCAAACGCACCTCGCTTCGTAAGAAAGAGGGCCCCGCCGGGTGGCGGGGGATTCCTGTTTTTGCAGCTCCACAAGCTCTCCCCAAATGATCAGGCTAAACGCATGCTGTTACATTAGGCGGGGGGGGGGGGGGGGGCGTCTGCTCGTTCTGGTTTTCTCGCTAAGCATCATATATGTCGCCCGAAGTTCCGTTGCCCATGGTTGCATATACTAAGCAGGTTAGAACAAATCGGCCCCCTTCTCCTACTGTCCAAGGTGAGGCCCTGGGCTGCAGCCCCCTTAGCCCCCCCCCCCCCCCCCCTAATACAGCGTTGAGTGTGACCCTGTCTTTCGGTCAATGCTGCAGGCGCCCGCGGCGGCAGCTACAGTAGTCGGCGTCGCTTGAGGACAACAAATTAAGCCATCTTGTTTATCTCAAATGGCTGCCGAACATACCTCTAGAAAAACGAATTTAAATTCAAGAAATGGACACATTGGAAAAAGCAAAAATGGGGTTACAACCAGTCAGAAACGCCGGTCCTATACGCGTTGTCAACAACCTGGCTATGAAGCATTCCCTAGGCTGGCGCTCGCATTCTTCGGCGATTCTTGCTGAGTAATCGCACTGCGCCAACAACTAAACCCGCAGTCGGCGCAAAAGAGATGAGCTTGCTTAACCTAAGTGGAACGCAGCTTGCAATTCATGCCGAACTAACACGCAATTGGTGCCTGTATACAGATGCAGATATGTAAACAAAAGTAGCGCCGAGATGCAGTCGTCGTCATGGGCGCATTCCTGCAGGAGTTATGTACCCGTGCGGTTAATTCTGAACACTTTACAATTCCCTGGAAGCATTCATTTAGCGGAATAGATGGACTGTTTGCTAACCTAGCAGCAGATATTGTAATCAGCAGCCACGGGACCCTAAGCGGTCTCGCGCGAAGTGAAGACAGAGACAGGTATTGGTCGATAGGAAATGTGTGGCATCGTGTCGCTGTAATGTGACCAGGGTAAGCTACGGGCCACCGACACAGACATCCGCCGAGCATCGGCGCCGGCGTGGCACAGCGAAATACAAGCAGAAACTGCGTTGGCATACGCGGTCTGGCGACTGAGATCGGCCGAAGCGAGCCGCTTGGTTTCAGGACTCAGTGTCGGTCCTCGCTCGTTTGGCTTAACTCAGCACATCGAAGTACCGACCAAGTTTGTCGGCATATGATTTCGAAAGGCGCTGCTATGCACACCATGTGTACGAGAGCAGACGACGCAGCAATACGTGCGTCACAACTTTTGGGGCCCATGTGACCAGGGTTGCTGCTCTTCCCTGATCGTGACGTCGCAGCACACCCCGGTGCTCAGAAACCGAAACAGAAATCGCTCGGTATAAATAATGAAATAATAAATTATATACCGCACATAAATTGCGCAGCGTCTATCACGCGTTCTGGGGCAATACGCAGCGTTTGAAACAAAGAACAAAGCAACCAAAAATTTGATGTCTCCACCCATTTGACTGCTGTTCTATTTCTAACCACTTTACTCTCTTTCTATGCCCTTGCATGTTTACGTAACTAATCTTTCACTGATAGCTAGCGCCATGAGCGCTGCGGCGGTTCAAACTTGAACTTCCGTCATCACCGGCAGCGCGGCGCAGCACTGACAAGCCACAGGGATATAAAGAAGAGTATAGAGGGAAGGAAAACCCGCACCTCGACAGACCAATAACGAAGGAAGAAGTATACGCAGCGATTAGGGCCGTGACTAAAAACACGGCAGCCGGAGTAGACAAGATTAAAAACTCCCTAATTCGCAACCTCAGCGACGAAGCGGTAGTCCAACTCACGGACTACCTCAACGCGCAGTGGCTAGCGGGAACGTTGCCCAAAGCATGAAACACGTGGAGTTGGTAATGATACCCAAACCCGGCAAGAAGCTACAAATAGAGAACCTGCGGCCCATTTTACTAACGTCGTGCCTGGGCAAGCTCTACGAAAGGATAATCACGAGTAGAATACAACAGTACCTCGAAGACGAAGATCTGTACCCGCACAGCATGTTCGGCTTCAGAACGAACCTGTCGACGCAGGATATCCTCCTACAAATCAAGGAGGAGGTAATCGACACCATCCCCAAGACAGGAGAGAACATCATAATTGCGCTAGACATCAAGGGCGCGTTCGATAACGTTAGCCACAGCGCCTTCATGGAGGGACTAATGATCACCCACTGCGGCAAAAAAGTACACGACAACGTAAGGGCATTCGTGTCGAACCGCACGGCAACGGTGGGACTGGGAGACATGCGGAGCGATGTGTTTGAAGCGCCAAACAAAGGCACCCGACAGGGATCCGTAATCTCACCGGTCTTCTTCAACATAGCCATGATCGGGCTAGCCCGCGAGCTGAACTGAATCGAGGGAATCCAGCATGCTATGTATGCGGATGATATCACGATTTGGATCAACCACGGATCGCCATGCCAGAAAGAAGAACTAATGCAGCAAGCGGCGAAATGCGTCAAACGATATGTCAGAGAGGGAGGACTCGCATGCTATACCGAGAAATCGGAGGTCCGGCGCGTCGGCAAAAATCCATCCAAGGAGAAGATCGAAATACGGCTAGAAGGGCAAGTTCTCCCAGAACGCAGCATGATAAGGGTCCTAGGAATGTGGATCCGATGGGGCAGAAGGTGCAGCCACACCCTAAGCCTCCTCCAACAATCAACGAAGCAAGTCAGCAGAATGATTACCAAGGTATCGCAGAGGAGGCACGACATGAAGAAAAGCGACACAATCAAGCTCGTCAAGAGACTAGTGGTCAGCCGCATCATATACTCGCTTCCCTACCACAACATGAAAAAGAACAAGCAGACACATTCATCAGAAAGGCATTCAAGACGGCGCCGAACCTGCCAAGGAATACGTCGAACGAAAAACTGCTAAAGCTGGGAATCCACAACACCTTCGAAGAACAGAAAGAAGCTCAACTCGGTGCACAGCTGTATAGGCTCCAGCAGTCGACAACCGGCCGAGCGCTCCTCCTAAGGTTGGGATACATCAGTAACGAAAAAGAGGATAGGGAAGCGAGCATCCCCGATTACATTCGCCAAACCATTAGGGTGTGCCCCCTACCTAGGAACGTGGACCCAAACTTGCACGCGGCAAGGCGAGCCGGAAGGGCAGAATATGTAGAAAAAGCACCTCGCGAATGACAAAAGCGTAGTATATACGGATGCGGCCCTACATCCGTGGAACAGAAACTCTAAAGAACACAGAGTTACGTAAGTGATGGTGAACCACCAAGGTGACATGATCACCTGCGCAACACTGAGAGGCTGTAGGGTATCCGAGGGGGAAGAAGCGAAGCCGCCGTAGCTCTAGCGGTAGCGGAAAGATACCGTAGGAACAACTCGCTCACAATTCTCACGGACTCAAAAACGGCATGCTGACACTACACCGCAGGTAGTCAGCAAAGGGGCGCTGCGCATAATCCTCCAAGCAGGGCCCCCGAGCACACAAATAGAACATGAGATTTTCTGGGTACCGGGACACGCCGGAGTGAAGGGGAACCAGAGGGCCGATGATCTAGCTCGCGAGCTTATTAACCGAGCGGATACATCAACGGACTCGACACCCACCACGACGGTGGAGCCAACGTTCGCGGAGATACTGAATTATCACAGAGGCAGCAGAATAACGCATCCCCTGCCACAGCCACTCTTAACACAACACGAAGCAGTCGGCTGGCGAGGACTGCAGACAGGAACCTTCCACAGCTTACACAGACTCCACAAAATGTGTCCGAACCAATACGCGGACACATGCACGTGGTGCGGGGCAACCCCCACGTTATACCACACCACATGGGAATGCAAGAACACTTTCTCCTTCCTTAAGTTAAAAGTGCCCAATGTAGAAAAGTGGGAGGGCCTGCTCGCCAGCAGCGAGCTGTCGGCCCAAAGAGGACTAGTGCACCACGCATGCGAGGTGGCACGGCTCAGTGGAGCCCTGGAATAAGGGAACCAAACACCGGATCAACCGGGACTTCAGCCCAAGGGATGAAGACATCCGGAAGCCGCTAACACCTCTGCTTAATAGAGCAATAAAAGTTTTTTCCTCCTCTTCCTCCTCAGCGAGCCTCTCCTATCAGGAGACCTATCCGCCGTGGTATTCGTTGCCTTTTTTTTCTAGTGCTGAGTCGATTATGCGCGTCGTATTATGCATCGTGTTGATTTGCCACTGTTATCGCCACGGTTAGTACACTGTTCACATACGTATAGGACTGTCATTGGAATAAATATCATGTTGAAAAAAAAAAAAGCTGTGATGGCGCAGTGCTGAAATGAAGCGGCCAGCGAAGTTATATTCGAAGCTCACATAGGCAGTTTTATCTCAAAGTATCTACCTACTTTTTCTGATGATGTAGACACTCCTGATGACGTCATGAGTTCACATAGGCTTGCTGTATAATGTTTTCGCGTTAAAAAGGAACGAAAAAGCTTTTGCTGTCCGCGGCATCGTAACCAGAAGCACCTGAGCTGCGGCCAGAGAAAATAAAAGGGATAGGGAGAGGATAGGAATCAGTGCAGTGCTTGAGAAGACCCAGTGCTTCTTGACTGCACTACACGCGTGTCCGTCGCGGTTAATTCGGTCCACTACTGAGGTAGAGGTGATTCAAGGCACACTTGTGTGCGGGGTCTCCATTTTCTGGAAAGAGGGGTGCGAAGCTTTCTTTCTGCGCGCCGCCCGCCTTCTCTCCTCCGCTGTGCTGAGCCTTGCCGCGTGGTTGCGTTTCCAGCGAGCCTAGCATAACTGCTTCTGTTCGCCTCCGCGTCGTCTGCGTGCAGGCAAGTGTATTTGCAGCACGGAGGAAGACTATAAGGAGTGGAAACTCTGCCGTCTGCGGCGACCAGAAAAAGTCACAAGTCCGCGGCGCCACTGTCCTGTTGGCGGCGCCTGACGGCCTGGAAAGAAACAACTGAAATACAACGTCAGAGCATGCCCGCTGAGGCAAAGAACCGTGTCGTCTGCTTTGAGCGCGCGCCGCCGGAGAGCGCGCCGGAGCCGCCTGCCATAAAGCCCCTTGGTAATTATCAAGGGGCTTTAGCCTGCCAGGGCGCTGCATTTTTTATTTTTTTCCTGCTGCTTCTACGAGGCGCCGCAAGGCGCCGCCACTGCATGCGCCGCCGCCGTGAATTTATCTGGTCGCCTGCGCTCTCGCGCAGACGGGAGTTTCACCAAGGCGGGTTTCACCTCCTGTATAGTGTTGCTCCGTGATTTGCAGTAAGCCGTCGCAAAGATGGCATCCTCTAGTAGGAATCCGCAGAACGCTGGAAAAATCTTGCTGAGGAGTCCCTGAAAGGTATGCTTGTTCGAAGCCTTTGAGAACGTGTGATGAAGCGGCCGTTCGTCGCGTCTCGCAGGGCATTTGGGAGTCCCTGGGCTCGGGTAGTGCGAGGGGGGGGGGGGGGGGGGGACGCAGGGGGTTCACCGACCTACACCCGTTTTCCGCGCGTCGGCTCGCTGGAGGGGACGAGCATCAGCGGCCGAAAGGCTGGTTCACATTGGCGGGTGCTGGAAGTCGCGCGACAGGTTGAAATCGATTTGCTACGCTCTCTCCCCGCTTTCCTCGTCCTTCGGGAACCGTACGGTTAGAGTGTACTAGAATCTAGTACGGTCGTGCGACGTTTGCTACTGGCCATTGTGGAATCTGCCTGAACTCCCAGCTGCGAAACAAGACGGCGCCGCCATCGCGGACACTTCCATGCTCTCCCATACAAACAGTGCCTTATCGCTGTGGAGGCTGCGCCAACTCGCTCCGCTGTGACTTTACGCTGCCATGTAACCGCGGCTTGTTTGTGACGTGCTTTTCATCGTGTATCGCTCCGCCATTCCGCGGGGCTGGCATGCGCAAGGAGCTCTGCACTGGCGCGCTTAATCTTTGTTTATTTCAGACGTTTGAGTCTCCTGAGGTGTGCAAATTGTGCGCGAACTGAGGTGGTGCGTGCTGAAGGACTTCGTGGATGCAGCCAGTGGCGGATGCCATGGAGCTTCGCTCATCGCGGCGACGTCCGTCTCCTCAGTCTCGGACACGTGCCGGCCTCCGCGACTGCGGCAGCGCAGCAACTGGTGAGCTTGTCGACGCGGTGCTCGCTGCGGCGGCTGCCCGCTAGAGCCTACTGCCGATTGCGTCGCGAGGCTTCTGCCAGTTTTCCTTGCTTTTCGTTGTGCGCGTTCGGACCTGGTGGGAAAACGCAGTAACTTGAGTTGGACATACGTCAGTCGATTAATTTTTGCGAGGATCTAATGCTGGTGTATCCGTGCAAATAGCAAATAATTTGAGCAATATGACGGAATCTGAGATTCCTCTAAAATGGTTCAAGAAGAGCGCGTTGGTCCCGTCTTCAAACTGTAGTTGATAACAATGAACATTCTGTGCCATGAATTCACAACTGCTCTAAAACATTGATTTCCCAATGCCAACCGCACGATATCCCTTACTCCAGTGTCCTTGCAAGCTTGCAGTTCGCGGCGCACATGAGTGAGGCATGCCGCTTTAAAAGGGCTTCATCACGCATGCTCTAGAGTGTACGGGCACGCGCAGCATACAACCACGTGAAAGCGTTCCGAGAAAGGGGGAGCACTAGGAGGCCTGTGGCGCCTGGTTAGCAAAATTTATTATCTGCGAGGTATTCGGAATCATCGACTTAAGCCGCATTCACTAAGTACTGACCCCGCAAAAATGAGTCGTGTGCACGAGGTAAGTCTGAAATATTTCAAGTATCTAAAAATTTACGTTCATTGCCTTTGCTGTACAGCATACTGTACCGTCTCTCATCTTCGAGCCACCATTGTTTCTATTTTTTTTCGATCAGAATTTGTAAGCACTGCCTTCTAATTTTGAACATAAAACGCCGAGCATCGACGTCGAGACGATAAGCATAAAAGCAATGAGCACGAAAGATTCTACGGCTACTGCAGCGAGTTACGTGCCATTGCACCTGCGGTGTGCCGTGTCACCCGGCAAGAAATTCAGAAAGAGCAACCAGTTTTAATCTTGCACTGTCTAAAATTAAGGTGCAGAAATCTGGCATCGTCAGGTGTGTTTTTCTTACGAGACTGTAAATAAAAATGAATATGCTTAAGATGGTTTCATAGAGACACCACAGAAAAAGGAACATGTGCGTGCCATTACACTAGCCGTCTACCTGGAGAGGAACCAATGACAGCAACTAGGTTTAACTTAACCGGCTATGAAATCAAGGTGCAATGAGGCAGCATCGTCTGATTATAAACAAGCCTGCAACGTCCACTGGCCTCGGTCCTTGTTTCAAGCCGCCCACTGATTTAGCAATGCTCTCACACGCTTGATTCCCTTCTCTACAATTCACCAATATGCACAGCCGGAAACGCACGTGCACGAATGTTGCGTAATCAGCCGCTAGTTCATGTTATTAACTTAACGCTATGACCCACGGTTGATGGATGCTGCCTATCCGTAATTAAGCGCCCATATGGCTCGGCAGTCTCATCGCCATAGTGCTGGACTATGTTTAGACAAGAAGCTTACTTGCATCGACGTCCTCGCTGCCTGGTTCGTGCCCAAATATAACGCGTCTCAGTATGGCGGCTATTCAGCTAGACAGCTATTCATTTAACTAGATGTCTAGTTGGTTGTATCGGAACGCATCCTCTGTTTGTCGTGTTAGTTCGTTTGAGGGCTGGAAGCATTTATTGGGGACAGTATTGATGTCATTCCTTTTGTAAAGTGAGATCAACTGTTAGACCTGGATCGGTCAAAAAAAAAAAAAGATGAAAACTTCAATCTCAAGCTTGGTTAGCGATAGAACAAGGAACCCGGTGTGGTGTTTTTCGGTGTCGTAAGTGGCGAGACCGCTATAAGTGGATGTAAACCGCGACATCCAGATCACTGGGCCAGAGACTAGCTGTTTCACAAGCGAGCTTTTTGCCTTTGGCATTGGCGTATACATAGTGGTCTCAAGCACT
>JARKHS020002555.1:0-28685 GCA_030143305.2 Amblyomma americanum
TTTGCAGCAGGCCTTCAGCCACAGAAACAATTAGTGGCCCAGGATACCCAGAATCAGACAGTCGTCTAATCTGTGATGCTAAGCATTCTTGCATCATGTGCTCACATGAGCTTTTGAGCGCATTTGTCAGGCAATACTTGATAATGCCTCTCTTTACCAGTTTCGAATGCGCCGATACCGCTGGCAGTAGGCCTTTTTTTGCACGAGGTTCATTACCCCAACAGATGTGGTTAGTGTGAAAGTTAAGTCTAAGATCTAAGAACTTGATAGAGTTCTTGTCAGGAAGCTCATGCGTCAGAATTAATGGGTTTAATTGTTTTTTAAAGGAGTCGAGCACGTTTGCAGCGTCAGTATAAAAATCTGCCTTAGAGTTGTCAATGATGATCAAAAAATCATCCACAAATCTAAAAATTTTTACAACTTTGGAGCTACTTAAGCTTTTCCCTAGGATCCTATCATGCTTTGCAAGAAGGAGGTCGCTGAGAACAGGCTCGCACACTTTCCTTCTGTTTACGTGCGAAGTTCCTGCCGCCGGCAGTTCGGTTGATCTTCGGAGCCATTAGGCCCTCGGTTGGGCATGCGACCAGGGTCATCAAGATACTGAGGTCCGAATGGCGAAGGCAAGCTCGGCTATTCAGGGAATACCTGTTTGTCCAAGTTACCAGGACCGCACCTCCTTCAAAGGCCGCACTAATCTGGCTGGAATTCCGCCGAGCGCTTGACCAATCAACCGAGGGACTTTGGAAGGTTTTTCTGTCTCGCCTCCGTGTACTTCAACCCACCAAGAAGAAGGTGAGCGCCTACAACCCCGTCCACATTGAAGGCCGCGCTCATATTCCCGAGGACGTACTACGTACCCTCCAGCTTGGGCCAAAGTGTGCGGTTGAACCTAGGAAAAACGCCCCGGAGTTGCTGGGAATGATCCGACGAGTTACAAGCCTGGCGCCGGAATGTGAGAAGAGCAGCTGCGTATCCCAAGGCGTTGACGTTCTCGAACGTTCAGTGCGACCAAAGCAGACCGTGCCGTTAAAACGAGTGTCAGATTTTCTTTGTGACAATCGTCTCTGTGCCCTGACAGCTGATAAGGAGGGGGGTTTCGCCATCTTACCTCATGACCTGTTTCTGAAGAAAGCTTCAGAAGCTATAGAATGCAATTTCGTTAAGAAGGACCAAAAATGTTTAAAGAAAGCTAAGGCGGAAGCAAAGAAGTTATGCAAACGGTTAGATTTACAGAGCCTTGTCAAGCAAATTCAGGACAGCCATAAACCTTCCTTAGACATGTTCTTTTCTGCTAAAACGCACAAAGAACAGTGCCCACTTCGCGTAATAATCTCGGAAAAAGGGGCATGGCAGAAATGTGTAGCTAGATTCCTGCAAAAGAACTTAGCGCTACTCGAAATTGATGACCCCTACCTTGTAAAAAATTCTAAACGGGTTGTCGACTATTTGTGCCAGAATGAAAACAGAAATGTATTGGCTTTTTCAACAGACATCAAAGATCTCTTTTACTCCTTGCCACAAGACGAATTGCTGTTGTGTGTTGAACAGGCTATTGACGCGCTTGGAGCTGTTTCCTTTCAGAACAGTTCTGGAGTGAGTGTGAGTGGGTTTTTAGAATTGCTGGATGTATACCTGCGCTCAACAATGGCTACCTGGGACAAAGGTGTTTACCTGCAAAAGTGTGGAATTTGTATTGGTTCATGTATTGCGCCTGTTCTCAGCGACCTCCTTCTTGCAAAGCATGATAGGATCCTAGGGAAAAGCTTAAGTAGCTCCAAAGTTGTAAAAATTTTTAGATTTGTGGATGATTTTTTGATCATCATTGACAACTCTAAGGCAGATTTTTATACTGACGCTGCAAACGTGCTCGACTCCTTTAAAAAACAATTAAACCCATTAATTCTGACGCATGAGCTTCCTGACAAGAACTCTATCAAGTTCTTAGATCTTAGACTTAACTTTCACACTAACCACATCTGTTGGGGTTATGAACCTCGTGCAAAAAAAGGCCTACTGCCAGCGGTATCGGCGCATTCGAAACTGGTAAAGAGAGGCATTATCAAGTATTGCCTGACAAATGCGCTCAAAAGCTCATGTGAGCACATGATGCAAGAATGCTTAGCATCACAGATTAGACGACTGTCTGATTCTGGGTATCCTGGGCCACTAATTGTTTCTGTGGCTGAAGGCCTGCTGCAAAAAATGAAAAAAGCACGATTG
Source organism: Amblyomma americanum (assembly GCA_030143305.2). NCBI lineage: Eukaryota > Metazoa > Arthropoda > Arachnida > Ixodida > Ixodidae > Amblyomma > Amblyomma americanum. Next base: position 2,221 of record JARKHS020002555.1, read on the forward strand.
TTCAACAAGCAGGCAGGTACCAATGAACAGCAGGATCGCAAGAAAGTAGCTGTCATCCCTTACATTCATCATACATCCCACAACCTAAAGAAACTAGGAAAACGAGCAGGCGTTGATGTTGTATTTTCAGCACCCGTAAAACTGTCTATGCTTTGCAAAAAGACCAATCCGTGCGGTATCCAGGAGAAAAAAAGATGTGTAATAGACCATCAGAAACGATTTGTCACTTGTGAGGAGGGTGTTGTCTATCGCGTACCGTTGTCTTGTGGCCATGAGTATATTGGGCAAACAGGGAGATGTGTGAATAGCAGGCTAAAAGAACATGACTACAATGTTAATGAAAGCAAATCGGGCCACCTAAGCCAACACTGTCGTCACTGCAAGGTCGAGGCTGAGAAACGGGACCTTCCAAATTCGTGCATGCCACTTTTTAAGAAGAGCCAAATCATAACCCGCCACAATGATAAGATTGTTCGAGAGATTATTGAGGCTCGTAGTGTTTTGCGTGCAGGTAACAAGTGTGTGAGCGTGGCATCAGTGGCATTGTCAGCTAAAGAGCTCTCCTATCTAGAACGATGGAAACCTGCGAAAGGCTGACTCATCAATCTTTTTTGTTTTTCGTTTCGAGTTGTGGCTCATGTATTTATACGTAGCGACAGCAAGAAATAAACAGTTGATAGTTAGCGCTCGTGTCGTTCCGTGTCTCTCCTTTGTGTCCTGTTTTGTTACGCGCTGCTCTATTTTCATGGATCACCAACTCGCCCAACAAGCAACACTTCTGAATTTGCTACCCTCATGTGCAAATATTTAACGCAGGAGTGCACATAATTTGTACATTACATTGACTGTATTTTATGAACTGTGTTTAACTGTACTGGCTGTTTTATCGTACTGGCCTGCGTTTATAAATTTTGATGTCGTACCTACTCCTATCTTAGTCCAGCTGGACTGATAGTATGTACAAATAAATAAATAAATAAATAAAAAATCCGTTGACCCCAAAGCCCCGGCCATCCTCCGATAGGCGCGACGCGCCAACCCTGTCCTGGCCCCTCGCGACCCCCCGCACTGGGGTTATGATATTTAATTTGCAATGGCTGCTCACGGCGGAAGGGGGAAATGACCCGCCGGCGCTTAACCTAACCGTGCTCCCTCAAAAGCATCACACGCTCTGTGTGGCTGAGGTCACTGAAATGCAGGCCGTAGTTTTTGCGGGAACTTCGTTGGCGGTTTCGGAAGCGGGATCCATCGTAACGCTGGCAAGACGCCGGTGCAAACGTAAACAAAGCGACGGTAGCCGCCCCCATAGATGCCTTCAACGTGCGGCGGCGGTAGCTTTCATTTCGCCTGCTGCTGGACCGCACCGCTAGCCGCCAAAAATCACGGATTCTGCGTTTACGTCACGTTTCACGTCACTGCGTTATATGACGCCATAAGACTTCGCCGTGACGTCATAAAAGTTCCCGAGGGATTAAAGAAGGAATAAATAGCAAGGAAGCCTGGGAAACCCTTCTGCAAAGCGCGGACCCCGCCGTGCAGAAAAAAGTCATTCACCTGGCACTGGAGGCCGCAAGAGACCAAGAACTCTATGCCTGCCTTTAGATGCGAGGCTCCCGGCCCCCACCCCTAGGCCTGCGTGCCAGAGATGGGGAGTAGGGGAGCCTCTTCTCTGGTGGAAATAAAGGTTTTTGGAATGGAATGGAGTTTTAATCGGAGCGGCGGGAAAAACTTTTTAAACTTCGAATTCAAATCTCATTGAAATTAATGCATCTTTCGCTCCCGGACAAGCGGCAACAAAGCCATGAAATGCTGAACTATCAGATTTTGCTACCAAATATATTTGGTACAGTTATCCTCACTGTCCCTTTAACAGTGATGAAGAGGTAACACTATGACAACGTTATCGTCGAACAACATTACGGATTAGCAGACATGAAATACATTTCTTTGTCAGATAAAAACACTGAGGCAGCACTGAAGCACGTATCTTCTTTTTGCGACATTATATTGAACGCCTCTATAATTTCCATTCTTAGCTGATCTTTGTAGCAATCAATGATAATAGAACTTTTAAAATCTGGAAAACAACCAGGGCACTTTTTGTTTTTGCATCTTTTTCTTTTGCGTTGATGTGGCCAGCAAGAAGCCCTTCGCAGCGTTCCTGACATCTTGTTGTGTTCTCGCAACCTGTCATTGAGGCACCTGCCTGTCTACCTTATGTATTTTCGGCCGTGTTTCAAAGGAATAGAATCGATTATATTCTCTTCGCAGGTGACATATCGGACCTTGTACTTCATTTTACATTTATCGTGATTTTTCTCTCAATTTCAGCAGGAGTAGATGGCAAAAGCATGATCGATTCTGGCAGGCTACGTCCTTGCGGGTTGTTATTTGTGCACGCATTTTGCCCATCATAGTGGCCAATATTAACAAAATGACGATTTATTTTATCTGCCAGTTCCTGTCCACCGACGTGCTCGTTGCCGCTCAGCATCTCTTGCACACCATCTCGTGTCTGCTTTCTGCTCATAAGGTGGTTGACCACGTCCCTCATTTTTTTCTGGTCTCCAATAATCTGAGTAAACTTTTGCTGATAGAAACCGGATTTTGCTTCTTTCAAGTCTGAATTCAGTCTATTCTTGAAATTTTTATACTCAGCAAGCAGAGTAGGATCACGATTCTTTATGAAAGCATGGTACATTTTATCCCTTTCTTTTATTCTTTTATATAGATCTTTTTTTTACCCAAGGTGTTCTTATTTTTCTGTTTATATTACTTTTTCACAGAGGAAAAGCTGTGTTATAGCACGAAAGATACTGAAGAGGAAACTTTTTATAAGCTCATTTTGGGTTGGTGTCCTTAAATATGGGATCCCAGTCTGCTTGCTCTAGAAGAGAACTGAAGTCTTCCAACGTGTTTTCGTTCATTGTACGAACCAGTAACCTGTTGCGCTTCCCTTTACCATAGTTCTTCTCCGCGACAGAGACCAGGCAAAAGATTGGGATGAGGTCACTGATACAGCTTGTTATCACACCAGCATAGCGATTCTCGACTTCAATGTTCGTGACGCAGACATGAATACACGTGGCTGTATTTGAAGTAATCCTGGTTGGTAGCGTTTATATTTTTACAAACATGCTCATGAACAATATCTAAAAATTCCTTTGCGCATGGTCCATCAGATAGTGTATCAATGCTCACATCGCCGAGAAGAACAAAAGAGGCAGCTAGATTCCCAAGTGATTCCAGGGCGTTTTAGAAAAAAATTATAAATTAGGCTACAATGCCGGATGGCGGCCTATACAGTGCAGCGATCACCAAATTAGATATCTTAACAAAAAGGCTTTCTATATTTTCGTTCATCTTAGTTAGATGATCAAAAAATACATAAGGATAACAATTTTTGAAGTATATGGCTATGCCGCCGCCTCTCCTATTTTCTCTACTAATGGTTGCGCTCTTATAACCCTGAATGTGTGGCGGCACATCGGCGTTCGTCAACCATGTCTCAGTAAGGACTATTACATCAAATTTTACCGTGTGTGAGTCGAGAAACATTTCGAAATCATCAATCTTGCTTTTACACTTCTCATATTCAGATGCTTCGTAGCAAGCAGTCCATCCCTATTTGTGTACGCTTTGTAGAATGTAGAGCTGCCATAATAGGAACAGCAATTTCCTTGTCTGTCCATTTTAGGGGTTTCTGTAGCTCATAGAAATGCGGGTCATGGTATCGAGCTTGAAATTTTCGCAATTCAAGCTCAGCCGCCAATTAACCCACGATGCCAAGATCAGAATGAAGCCGGAGCAAGACATCGCTATTCTGAGCCCCCTGGATCCGGACTTCCTGAACAGATATGCAACATCTAGGCAATCAAATTAGGAGGAAAGGAATATTCAATGAACGCTTATGCAGCCTCACTAGACAATGCATGTAAGGGCATCATTACTGGCGCCTTATCGATACCAACAGAAGAGGAATTGCTAAAATGCACGGAAACATATCCCCAATAAATGAGCATCATTCAAGCAAGGCAATTCAGCACAAAGAAGCATGTCTATATACCTTTGAAGGCAAAGCAGTACTATAATTAGCGTACCAGACCTTGGTGCAGCAAGAACGTATACGCTTGAGGGTGACACCATCAGCGCACTCAAAGACGCAGTTGGCGCGCGCCCGGTTCTTGGCGGCAAGTTCGACATGGCGTCGTACTCGTTCCAGGCAAGTGCACATGTTCCTTTGCTTGTTTCCTTTGCTGCACTCGATAAGGTGGCGGTGTATGGAGTTTAACTTCCCAAATCGACCGAGTTTGAGAGACGGCATAGTCGAGAGCTGCGGACAATTTCGACCACCTTGGGTTCATTTAACGCGCACTGACATCGCACAACACACGATCCTCTAGCATTTTGCCTCCATCGAAATGCGACCGCCGCGGCAGAGGTCGAGCCCGTTTCTTGCGGGTAAAAATCATCACTTTGTATATGTTCAGGTCTTGTTGTAACCACTTTTACATACTTTCTTTTTCAGTTTTGCAGCGACTTCCAAACCATGACAATGATCAACCCTTCAGCCTGCGTATCAGAGGGGATTAACAAAATTATGAAATTGACGCTAATGAAACCTATTACTTGTGAAGCAAGCACGTTGGATTCTCTGCGAAGTGCCGCAGAAATGGCACCGGAGAGGCTGCGAACACGACGTGAGTAGTGTTACAAAGGCTTTATTGGTATATTTCAGACCTACACTCCGTGTCAAATTATTTTTGCAGGGTTTCATCTTATAGGCTTAGCAGTACAGTATTCTGTGGTTAAAGGCCTGGTTCTTTCGAGGTTTGCAACTCGTATCTTGTCCTATAAATGGAAAGAATTTGGTGGCATGTCGCTTGGTGTGCGGAATGGAAAAAAACTGGTATATTATAGCACAATTACGTGCGTAGAAAAGGAACATTGCGCGCTATGTCAAACACTGGACAATATTTTTAGACCTGTGAGAATGACCTTCAGGATGCAACGGAGATAAATAAGATTGTGTTAACCTAGCAGCAATGTTCCGTTGCTTGTGGGCACAGAAGATTACAAAGTGAATCACTTTCAAAACAGCCTTTGTCACATATTTAGGGAACTTTAGGAAAATACTAACTAAAAAAAAGTGCAATCAAGAGTTCCCCTTAAATGTTTTTCTTTTGCAGACATCCAGACCGTTGCATTTCTGCAGACACTGTCTGCAAATGTAAAGGAACTGAACGGGTTGTCAGCCTTGTTTGTGCAAGAGGAGGCAAGTTTCTTATGATTTTGTGCTGCTAGAATGCGTGTGTAGTACTAATGAGCTTTGCTGAAACACTGGTCAAAGACGTTGCTGAGCTTTGCTGTGATACAAACAAGGGAAGCCTCTAATATCAGTGCAATTACTCTAGTGTAATAGTGGATATTTGATTAGCAAAATATTATAAATAAATAAAAGTAAGAAAGTTGTCATCTAAATAATTGAGTACTGCTGGTTGGGGTCCAAAAATTAACATTGTGCATAAACCAAAATTGCATGCATAAATATTAGAAAAGGCATTTGTATTGTTAACATTCTTTGTACGGCTTTGAAAAAGTGTATAACGTACAAATAACTTTATAAAGGGGGATTTATGCATGGAGAGATGAGAATGAATTAATCCCTCATGAGCTGTTTCTAATAATGCAATATTTTCTGGCTACCACAGGACTTGAGCGTTCCTGCAACACCGTGCATCGTGTTCACGGGACAGGAAATTGAGAAGGCGGATTTTCTCTATTCAGAGGTGGACCGCGAGAAGTTGTTCAGGGTGAAGAACGCGGAGAAGGGACTGGCAGCTGTTCTGTCGGCCTACTAGCTTTTTAATGTCCAGTACGAGCGGAAATTATTTGACAGGCCTGTTGTGTTAGAACGCCTGTTTCTTGGGCTTGCCCTAACCACACCCAGTGCAGAGGCCACTAAGTTTCTGAACAAAATTGCAAAAAGTGTGTAAAATATAGGCGAGGTGATTTTCAGTGCTATGTTGTTGCACTGTGATAAAGGAGTATAGACACCTAAATTTTGGCTATCTGTTTTCTTGTTTGCAGTTGGGCGTAAGGCATTATTATACATGGATTACCACCTGGTATTCTCCTATGACTGCTGAATAATTTATCTTATTTCTTTCTCCTGCTGTTTCGGTTTCATCAGCCGAATGAAGACTGTGACATCAACTTGTGCTTGCAGGTCACATGAGACATGAAAAAAACTGCAATATAATCACTGCTTCCACATTTATTGTCATTCCAGATCTTGAGGAAGGCTTGCTTCAGCACTTCAGTGAATTAAAACGAAGCCGCGATTATATGGACATTTTTTTCATGCCTCGCATGACACAAAAGCACTCTTTGAGCTATCGTTCGGCTAAAACTGACACAACATGACAAACAAATTTGATTATAAACTATTTAGCGGTCATAGGCAAACATCACACGGTGATTCATAGTAGTAGTGTCTTCGGCATTTACGCTTATATACCAGAACTATGCCTGCACTCATACAAGGCTTCCAGTACCGCACATGCTTCAAAATGAGGAAAATGTGGCCAGGTGCTGTATGATGTGTATTATCGCCTTTGTTGTGAAGGAAGTGTATGTTACTACCGAATTGGTCAGCATTGTTTTCCGTATTGAAATTTTACTGCAGGCATCTCTGGATGGTGACCATACATGCATATCCGACGCATGCATGTGTCTATGGAGGGGGCCCTCGAATGATGCTGTATACACATGCACTGTGATCCAAACAACTGTAGCTATAGAACAATATGCAATTCGTGGCAAGTGGCATGTGCGGATATGGTATAAGAGCATATTATATATATATATATATATATATAATATATATATATATATATATATATATAATATATATATATATATATATATATATATAGTATAAAATCACCAAAAATTGAAGAAACATAACAGGATTTCATTCACGACGTTTCACCAGCCTTTTTCGAGTGTAGTATATATATATATATATATATATATATATATATATATATATATATATAATATATATATATATATATATATATATATATATATATATATATATATATATATAGATTAAAGAGAAGTGGGCACTTCTACAAAGACACTTTTATTTATCAACGTTTCGACCGCGGTGCGGTCTTCTTCAGGACTGTAGTGGTCTCGCGTCAGATGGACGTTTTAAGTTTGTGAGCTCAAGAGGAGGGAGAAAGGAGTGTAACACGCAAATAGCAACAACGGTTCAAAAAATTGAAAAAAATAAATAAAAAAAATAAAGATGGGGGTGCGGGGAGCAGACCGGGACAATATTGGGGGAGGAAGCAAAAAAATAGAAATAAAAGAAAAAAAGGGGGGAAAACTAGTATAGTAAGGAAGGGTGGGGTACAAAAGGAGATGGCGAAACGAGAGAAAGGGAGAGGAAGACGGTGCGGGGGACATGGGCAGCACGGCAACCACAGGCGTACGAAAGCAAAACGTGCAAACAAAACACACAAACAAAATGCACAAACACAAAGGGCGCCGCTGCAGATGCGTGGCCAAAGAGGAGCCGCTGCGCAAATGACACTGGCAGTGACGAACAGGCCAAACCAGGCGCCTTTTGGGGGTCTCACTAATTTCCGGTGAGCCGAGGGCTAGAACGTTAAGGAAGGAGTGGGCTACGTTAACGAGCACATGTCTAAGAACTTACTCACGGGGTCTGGGTTTCACTGAACGGTGCACCCCTCTCCGTGGGTGGGTCGTTGAACCGACCTCGCCGGGAATACTTGTTTGTAGGGGAGGAGGGCTGGGCTAGCTGTGTGCAAAGATTTCAAATTGTCGGAAAATGTAAGGAAAGAACGTCAAAAGCTTATCAATACTGCACGAGGCAGGATAGTGTAAGTAAGGAGGGGTATGATTGCCTGGGATATACACTAGGAGTTATAAAAGGTATATCTGAGTTAGCCAATTAACGAGAAGTGTAGTATTATTTTGTTTGGAGGTCGTGAATAAAAGAAAGGGTACCAGGCTTTTCGTTAAGACCTTCTTGAATAGTATTAAACTTGTGGATAAAATAGGATTCACGCTGTTCACGTTCTCGCCTGTTTTTGAAGCCCCCTTGAATAATTGTTACTTTTAGTTGGTCAAATGGGTGTCCTTCTGCGTTTACATGCTTGGATAGGGGAAGGTTTGGGAGAGACTTGGCGTGTGCGCGGTGATTGTTAAATCGAATGCGGAATGCAGTGTTTGTCTGTCCTATGTATTGCTGGTTACACAAAGTGCATTCAAGAAGGTAAATAATGTTTGATGAGTCGCAGTCAAAGTTACCGTTGATTGAATGCTGGAAAACTGACCTCGTACTAGTTGCGGAACACGTAGTCTGCATGTGCTTGCAAACTTTGCAGCGACCCTTACCACAGGGCTGGCATCCATATTTTGGGGTTTTGTGTTCCTTGGAGTGGACTAGGTGGTTCTGAATGTTTTTGGCACGCCTGTAAATCACGCGGGGTGCGCATGTAAATATTTTCGATAGTCGTTGACTTTGCTGGAGAATGTTAAAGTGCTTATTAAGAATTCTGTTTATGTTCGGTGCGTTACTGTTAAATGTGAGGATAAGGTTTGTAGTGTAATCATTTCGGTTATCTATTTGGTGCCCCTGGAGTATTTGACTACGGTTAAGATTTGAAGCTCTGCTTATGGCGTCATCAATAAGGGAACGTGGATAGCGCTGTGTTAAGAGCACGTTGCGCATGTGTTCGGAGTTTTCATGAAAGTCTAGGTCGTTAGAGCAGATTCTTCGAAAACGATGGGCCTGCGAATAAGGGATGCTGGTTTTGCAGTGACGGGGATGGGCGCTTTGAAAATGTAGATATTTTTGTGAGTCGGTTGGTTTTCTATAAACGGTTGTACGAACTGACCCCTTGTCCACCAGAATGTCAACATCAAGAAAATTGATTTGACTGGCTGAGTAGGTGTGCGTAAACTTTATGTTTGGGTGCACGGAGTTGAAACTGTCAATGAAATGGATAAGTTGTTGTTCTGTGTTTGTCCATATTATAAAAATATCATCCAAATAGCGCTTGTAAAAGTACGGCTGAATTGTACAAGAAGAAAGAAATTTTGACTCTATATGATGCATGAAGATATTGGCATAATTTGGGGCCATTCTTGTTCCCATAGCGGTGCCACTTACTTGCAGATAATATTGAAGATCAAATTCGAAGCTATTATATTCTAACACAATTTTGGCTAGTGTTCCTAACACGTTTGGGCTTGGAGATTCATGAGGTTTCTGCTGTTCATAAGATTCTAAAAGGGCTGCAATGCCGTCGGCATGGGGAATGTTTGTGTATAAAGATGTTACATCCATGGTCACAAGAAAGGCTCCTTCTGGTAATGTTATATTGTCTATCTGGCGGAGAAAGTGGTTTGTATCTTTGATGTAGGATGGATGTGTGGCTGGAATGTGGCTAATTAGAGTGTCAATGTACTTTGATATTGGTTCTGTGAGAGTGCCGATTCCTGAAATTATTGGCCGTCCAGGAATACCGGCTTTATGTAATTTAGGGAGCATGTAGAAACGCCCAGGAGAAGGATGGGTAGCCGTGAGTGCCTTGCATAGTTTCGGGGAGATTTCATTGTGTTTTATGAGGTCGAGGAGAATGTCAGATATAGCTTTTGAGTGCTCGTCGGTGGGGTCGCCATGCAGTTGTTTATAAAAATGGTTGTCAGAAAGCTGTCGGATGCCTTCTGCTATATAGTCATCCCTGTTCAAGATAACAATGCCTCCGCCCTTATCAGCTGGCTTTATGACGATGTCGGTACGGTTGCTGAGCGCCTCGAGAGCAGTACGTTCTCTTTTAGAAAGATTGTCTGGTCCTAACCTGCGGTTCTTAAAATTTTCAACAATGTCATTTTGAACTGCCTTAATATAGATATCCAAGTGTTTTTCCCGCCCGATGTTGGGAGTCCAATTTTGGTTTGCTGGGTGGAAGTCCGTGTTTTGGTGGGGGTTTTCGGGCTTATCAAAAAAGTATTCTCTCAGGCGAAGTTTTCTGGCGAAGTCGTCAAGATCTTTCAGGAGTTGGAATTCATTGAATTTGCCTGTGCGGGGGCAAAAAGTCAGCCCTCTAGATAGGACGGCTCGCTCATACTCTGTGAGCGGTGTTAGAGATAGATTGGTGATGTTGTCTACACTGTGATGGCCCTGTTTTGAGAGGGTTTGCCCTTGGCTGACCTTTGACTGAGCGATATCGGGGTTGGGAGAATTTGATCCAACCGCACTTGGTACTTCTTTCATCCATTCGTCATGGGGAACTTTGTCCCGTGTAAATTTTCTAATTTTGATTATGCCAATTTCTGAAGTTTTTTTTTGTTTTGAAACGTTCTAGTTCCTCGGCCTCCAGCGCGGAAACAAGAAGATTATATATATATAATTTTTTCAAAGGTACATCAGAGTCTAAATATCAGTTGCCAGCAGTTACGTGTCAACCAGCATTGTCTGCAGTTCGACAGTTCTACGTATATGGACACATTTGCTATCGTGCATCAATCCTAGCCTTTTGCTTCTTTGGTGAATCAATGTAGAGCACCCTTCCAACACCCATTTTGAAGGTTGTTATGCTAAACTAGCACCCCTCAGTATGGGTGCAACCTTTGCACCTTTTTGAATTCCTTGCTGTGCACCCTTTCTTAAGGGTGCTAACCTCTGCACCCTTTCTCAGCACCCTTTTTCAAGCATCCAATTGGGTGTAAAGGGCGTTCGTCTGGGGACAAGCTGATTTTCACCCTTAAGGGTGAGAATCTGCTTAGTGTGCATGGTTTGTCTACCTCAGCGGCATAGAATGCAGGTGCACACCATTCCGGCCAGTGATGGAGGTCTGCAGATGCTGCCTGTAAACAGGACACCGCGCACGAGAAAAGTGTTCCAATTGCGGAATACGCAACCCTCCACCAGGACATCTCGGTAGCAAGAAGCACTGCATCGTCTGCGACGCATCCAGCCACTAGTGATGCAAGACTATCGATAGTACTACCGATACTATTGATAGTTGTGTCACTATCGAACTGTCGATGGTAAAAACCTTTTATCGATAGGGAAGTAGAACGATCTTGCGGCCTAGTTGGTTCATTGCAGAAAAAAGGTCAGTACTGCGCGAATAAGACACGACACGAAAACACAAGCGCATACTTCCAACTGTTTATTTGAGACCGAAATGCAAACGCTATAAAAGGCATGAACCTAGGCGCAGAACCATCGCTGTCAGTCACAAAAGATATGATTAAAATCTAGACAACATTAATCAAACTTCTACGTTGCAGAATGACCGATAAACCATACAGCACTCAGTAAGCATGTCCCCAAACACGATGTCAAGAAAATGACTAAAATAATTAAGGAACCTCACAATCCACCTGAGTAAAGAGGATGAAAATACGCGAAGTGACAACGCAGGTGACCCAACAGTCAACAAGAGTAAAAAACTATGCAAATGCGATAAAATCGCGGTGTGACATATAAAAAAACCGACTTGAGAGCATGAAGGTGAAGATTAAAAGCAGGTAAAAGAGTGCGATGAGGTATGGAAAAAACAATTGACATGGAAGCCAACAAAGAAAAAGTGTAAAGGTGAGGATAAAGCCAGATATAACTAATTTCCGGCATTGAGGTACATACGTCTTAACCTCCTCCCAGAGCATAATTTTCACGCACGAGTTAGCTAACGACCACAGACTGCAGTACATTGATCTTATACTTGAATTTTCCTCTAAATACATTCGCTGGTCCTACAGTCCGAGGACCAAAAGAACCCACTGCTGTTTGGAAGCGCACATTCTAAGCTCGTAAAACGCGCCAACATAATCATAGCCTGGCAGTCTGCCCTAAAAAAATCACACAACCACAAAATAGAAGAAAGCTTTCTCCAGCAAGTTCAACGTTTCCTCGCAGTTGGTTGTCCACAACACCTCATCACCGCAGTGTGCGAGAGCCTGTTACAGAAGCTCAAAGACCGTAAAAAGAATGAAAGGGAAAAGGAGAAGCCCTTGCAGGTGATGCCTTATATACACCAGGTAACATCAAAAAAGTGGCGAACCGATATGGTGTCATGATGGTTTTTTTCTGCACCGATTAAGCTGAGCAGCGTCTGCCCTTTGATGCCGACTTAAAAGAGAACCAGGCCGCAATGCTATATCAATCACGAAAAGAAGTTCACAAAGTGCGATTCGGGCCTTGTCTAGAAAATTCCCCTCACATGCGGTAGAGTTTACAATAAGCAGACTGGTAAGTGTTTTAATGAAAGGGCACGCGAACATAACTTGACAATGAAGAACAATATGGGAGGTCATCTGGCGCAGCATCGTAAGAACTGTAAGGGTAAGCGTAAGGGCAAGAAAAAAGTGTTTTGCAACCCAGTTTTGCACAACACTACTTTCTTGTTTAAATCTAGAGACAAGATGGTAAGGGATGGGGTCGAAGCCTATCACATCGTAAAATATGTTGAAAAATGTGTCAACACTCCGCCTATTTCGCTTTCACCGAGTGAAATCACGTTTGTAGAAGGCCACCTATAAAACTTTCACTTATGTCCTAATTTGGTTAAGATGGGTATATGCTTGGGCTTGTTGGTTCATAACTTCAAGGTGAAAAACGTAGCGCAAAGAAACGAGGACACAGAAAGACAGACAACACACGGCGCCGTGTGTTGTCTGTCTTTCTGTGTCCTCGTTTCTTTGCGCTACGTTTTTCACCTTGGTTAAGATGTATGCACCTCAAAGACGAAAATCTAGTTTTACCTGGTTTACTGGAAAAATTGCAGCGCAGCAGTAACAAATACGAGGCGAGAAGGACGCAAACACAAGCGCAGACTAACAACTGTGTTTTATTGCTCTGAGCCAGCCTATATAAGAACTAGGTACAAAACAACAAAACAGAAACCAACACATCACCTCACGCATTCGTGGCACGATTATCGGAATTGTCTCCCGTTCCTCCAATCTTTCGTCCTATCATTGGCGTTCAGAAATGACATTTCTTTTTTCACTAAGGCACACAGAGGGGTTGCTGACACACTTATCTGCGCATTTTGATATCGCCAGAGCTTCTGCTATCAACCTCGTGGTGGTGTCCCGACACTTACGAAGAATAACTGTGCTTTCAAGGGCAGGGGTGCAGCCTTTGCACTGGCTACAGTGTAAGGCGAGTTCCCCTGAGTTTGGGTCCCTTAGGTTCCTTTTGTGCTCTTGTAGCCTTGTGTTCAGACATCTCCCTGTTTGGCCTATATAGATGCTGCCGCACGACAGGGGAATTGAATATACGACATCTTCACCTTTACACTTGTTCTTTGTTGGCTTTCAGTCATACTTTTTTTTTCATACATCAACCCACTTTTTTGCCTGCTTTTAATCTTTGCCTTTACACGTGTTCTTTGTTATTTCCAGGCTCTCATGCCGGTTTCTTCATTTATCACACCATGATTTTATCGCGCTTGCATAGTTTTTTTTTTTTACTCTTGTTGTCTGTTGGGTCGCCTGCGTTGTCACTTCGCGTATTTTTCACCCTCTTTACTCAGGTTGATTGTTAGGTTCCTTCGTTATTTTTAATCATTTTATTGACATAGATTGTTTGGGGACATGCTGGCTTAGTGCTGTGTGGTTCATCGGTCCTTCTGCAGGGTAAATTTTGATTAATGTTGTCTAGATTTTAATCAGGTCTTTTGAGAATGACAGCGATGGTTGTGCGCCTAGGTTCATGCCTTATATAGCGTTCGCATTTCGGTCTCAAATAAACAGTTGGAAGTCTGCGCCTGTGTTGTCATTTTTGTTCCTGTTCTCCTGTCCTGTCTCATTCGCGCGTTACTACCTTTTTTGTATCGATAGTGGTATCGATAGTGGTATCGATAGTAGCATCGATAGTAGTAGCGATAGTACTACCGCTAGTACTATCGATATCAATATCTATAGTAATATCGATAGCACTATCGATAATACTTTCGAAATGTTCCAGCTACCTTTTAAGCTGAATTGTCAGCTTTTGCGTCTCAATTTAAAGTGGTAGTCATACTAACTCTAGCAAGCTCTCACAACGGCGACAGTTATCTTTAAAATTGGTTAACTTGTATACAGCTAGGCGTGTAGAAGATAAATGCACTAGGCTTGCACAGTACATGTACCATTGTATCATGAGGCACAGCAGCTTACGTTCGTTGTTCTTCTTTCGCCGTCTTGTTGCATACTTCGTTGCACCTTAAAGAAGCATAGCACAGCTGCTCGAAATCATTTGGAGAACTGCACTACGCACCCCTCATAGCCGGTGTCTCTTTCGGGCATTAAGCCTCATAAAACCGTGAAACCAACAAGGCGTCGCATGTTTTGGCAATATCGCTGGGCAACGAATGCAGAATATCGATAGTTTTGCTGCCAATAGTCTGAGTATCGACAGTCTTAGTATCGATAGTCTTAGTATCGATAGTCTTAGTATCGATAGTCTTAGTATCAATAGTCTTACTGTCGTTGGTCTCACTATTCACTATTATCGATAGTGCTACTATCGATACGCTATTGATAGTACTATTAATAGTACTGTCGACAGTGTATCAATAGTAGCGCTATCGATAGCTTTTTTACGCTATCTATAGTGTTATCGATAATACTATCGATAGACTATCGATAGTAGCACTATCGACAGTTTTTTACGCGATCGATAGCTTCAAAAAATATCGATGCTATCAATAGTAATTTTTCCGATAGTCTTTCATCACTACCAGCCACTCTACCATTGACATGAACTGTCCGGCAAGACAGAATAATTACACCAAAAGAGGGAAAAAGACAGGCAAAACTGACGAAGCCGCATTTCGACATCATCCTTATGGAGACATTGCTCCATAAGGAGACAGACTCTCTAGCTCGAAAGCCAGTGAATTCGCAGCCCGCATCCAGGAGACCCAGGAGACGCAGTCACTCCTGAAAGCTACACCCGAGAAAGGAGTCGGCCCTGCTAAAAAGGGTGAGTGGTCCGTCCAAGCAGCCTCCACTAGTACCCCTTATTCAACCTCTGACACCCATTTTCCACCTCAAGCCGCCGCGGTGGCTGAGTGGTTATGGCGCTCGGCTGCTGACCCGAAAAACGCGGGCTCAATCCCGGCCGGGGCGGTCGAATTTCGATGGAGGCGAAATGCTAGAGGCCCGTGTACTGTGAGATGTCAGTGCACGTTAAAGAACCCCAGGTGGTCAAAATTTCCGGAGCCCTTCACTACGGCGTCCATCATAGCCTGAGTTGCTTTGGAACGTTACACCCCCATAAACCAAACCTATTAAACTTCAAGAGACACTGAAGCAATAGACAAGTTCCGCTGAATTTCGTTCAGAAATCACTAGCATAATCAACACTATAGCTGCTCAACAACATGGAGGGATGCAGCAACATCTCATACAAGCCCAGACGCAGCTTAAATACAGTCCATGACTTACCGAATAGAAGCTACGATCAACATATGCTTGTAAAAACATGAAGCTAGCAACAACAAGCTTTTAGAACTTGAACCTTATCAGGAATTGCCTCTCAAGCAGCGCTCAGTTTAACACGCTGCCTGTCCTCATCCAGTATCTCCAGACCAGCAACATGGCAAATTACAATAACATGCGAATAGGTCGGCGGTGACGCCGGTTCACTGCACCATCAGAAACAATTATATGGCAATGGAACTACGCCGAAAACAAGCGTGACTAGCAGCATATATCGCAAACTTCCCTAATTCCTCCCCCCGCCCCACGTAATCACTCTGCAAGAGGCGGAAACGAATCGCATTCATATCCGTGGTTATCGCATGACAGCCCTTACGCCACGTACGGCAATCCTGGCACTCGCATACATGCCGGTGCTAGACCGCACACCGGCAAACACGCCCCACAGCAAGAGCACTCAGTATACGGCGATAGGGCTCAGCTCACCCGGACACACATATGGCCTCCCTATTCTTAACATCTACAGCAATCACAAACATAAAGACAGAGCTATTCCGGGCATCCTGGAATCCTTTCGTTCTTCAAAGCACCTTGTGGTGGGTAATTTTTATGCACTTCACACGCACTGGGGATACACCTCGGATACCCCCCAAGGTAACCTCATTCCTACAGCAATGGCTGATTACAACCTTGGCCTGATCACAAACCCCACCGTACCAACTCGCATTGGCAGGACTGTCACCCGTGACACAACACCCGATCTCACATGGGCCACACAGAACATAATCGTTAAATCTGAAACGGTGCTCCAAGCCTTGGGAGTGACCACTTTCCAGTCTCCACTACTACTGCTTCCGATTGCAAGATTTTCAACCTTCGTTCACAGCTTCTCACTGACTGGGATAACTGAGCTCATACTTGGCAGCTGATTCTACCGAACCCCGTACTGTTAGCGACTGGAACGACTGTCTGGCGGAGGCTATCTAGGTGAAAAGGAAACGCGTTAAACACACCCTTACGACAACGCAGGATGATTCGCATCTGGCTCATCTATGGGAGGCCTGACAGGGACATCTCAAGCGCTGGTGTCACCAGCGACACAATCGTAAATTGAGACTCCGCATAGGTGCTCTCACTCTTGAGGCAGAAGAATACGCGAACACGCTATACCGCGCAAACTGGACAGTCTTTTGTAACGACCTCAAGGGCACATTAAACACTAAACGCACGTGGTCCCTCCTACGCGCTCTCCTAGATCCAAAAACCACTAAATCTCAGACACAAGTAAACACACAACGTCTAATACAACCAGAGCCCCAGAAGGGCACAGACATAATTGGCCAACTACGGGACAATTATATACCAGCATCCCTTCAGTCAGCAGATCCACCCTATCTACCTCCACCTAACCCGGAACTTGATGCCGACATCAACTTAAGGGAAGTCCGCCGAGCACTCCTTAGTACTCACCGCTCTACGGCGCCGGGGCCGGATGGTATAACGTCCAAGGCACTGCTCAGTCTGGACGATTTCTCTCTCCAGAAGTTCACGGGGCTCTTTATTAACCACTCTCACGCTGAGAGGCTCCCACCAGCCTGGACCCCATTCCAGCATGCGATTTATACCCAAACAGGACGAACCCCTCACCCTTCAAAATTTGCGCCCCATCTCCCTAACGAGCTCTATCGGCAAGTTCTTCGAGCATATCATTCTCAATCGCCTGCAACCGTTCTCAGAAACAACAGGCACTCTCTCCAACGTTCATTTTGGCTTCCGTCCAAACATCTCGGTGCAAGACGTACATCTCGCCCTTAAATAGTCTCTCTTTTACACTAAGCGCCGTACAGCCGCATCGTGAGCCATACTTGTCCTGCATATTCATGAGGCTTTCGACACTATAACCATGACAATATCCTGACGACATTAACTACCACGGGCTGCGGCAGCCGCATATGGCAGTTCGGTCCTCCCTTCCAGGATGCACGGCAGAACTCCACCTTGGGGATGTCGCCTCCCAGCCTTTCCCCCTGCCTAACCGATGAACCCCACAAGAGGCAGTCCTATCACATTTGCTTTTTAACATGACCCTAGCGCCACTAGCAACGTCCTTTGCTGCTATACCAGGGCTCCGCCCAGCCATATACGCAGATGTTATAACCCTCTGGACAACGGGAGGATCCCTGGGAACAGCCCATTATATCCTGCAATCTGCCCTAGAGATCACCGCCACTCATTTAGCAAACACAGGCCTTCGTTTCTCTCCAAATAAATCGGAACTCCTGCAGCTGAAAGCACTCCCCCCCCCCCCCCCTATTAAGCTGCTCATGTACGGGAATCCAGTGCCCATTGTGTCTCAGGTCAAGATTCTCGGCCTTCTCATTAACAACACACTCGATTCAACCACCACGCTTCAGCTCTTGCAAAGACAAACCAAACAAGTCGTTGCACTAATAAAGCGAGTGGCAGCACGCAATCATGGGCTGTCTGAACGCGAGGCCCTCAATACAACAAATACATAAATCATTAGCCGCATTACATACCACCTCCCATAGCACATACTCACTCAGCGCCAAACACAACAGGCAGACATCCTAATACGCACAGCTGTCACCTCCGCTCTACGTCTTCCACGGACGGTTAGCACGAAAAGTCTCCCGTCCACTGGTACCCACAATACCGTGATCGAATTAATAAAGGCTCAACGCACCAACCAATTACTCCGCCTGAGTCGCACGGAAACAGGACAACGCCTACAGCAACAGCTTCGTCTCAATTCACCTATTCCCACCCAACAAGTCCTACACCTTACATGATTTCTCTGCGCACGCAGGATGACGTATATCAGAAGCCCCTACCACGCATTATGAGCGCTAGCCTTCATCAGGGTAAGCGGCCGGCTCGAGTGAGCCATTACATAAAACATACAGCAACCGCTCCGATATCCTTTACGTCCACGCGGCAGAAAATTATGAAGTAGGATTTTTAACGGCAGTCGCAGCCTATGAAGACGGCGCAGTGGGGGCCGCCGCCGCTTTCCGAACTAATTCACCTGCAGAGGCAGAAGGAGCTGCCATCGCACTTGCTCTGGCCCGCTCCATCATTGAAATAAGCGTAACCGAAATTTGCACAGATTCCCAGGCAGCATACACCGCCAGTACTGAAAGGGCGTAGCGACGCTGTCCACACACCGTATTCTTGCCACAGCCACCTCTCTCGACCGAAAGGTTACTCTGTCGTGGATCCCTGGGCATGCCTCGATCCCCGGTAATGAGCGCGTTCATACGCCGGCCCGAGAACTCAGCTCCCGGACTCCGGACGATCAGGCACCCAAACCTGCGCAATAGGCCCATCGGTCCTTTATAAATATCATTAAATCACCACATTCTACAAACTCAGCCGCATGACATTACCACCACAACGCAGTTCCTTGTCGCCCTTATCCAGCGCCACATGGCAAAAATACAGACGGGCTGCTTTATTTCACGCTACCGTCTATCATGCTTTCACCCACCTTTCCTCCTCATTATATCACCTGTGGCGTGCCCAGATCCACACTTTTCCACTACCTTTGGGAATGTCCTTCCTCACATGTAGTACCCCCATCCCCTATCCCACTCATTCTTCCTGGGAGGCTTCTTTACGGACCTCTCAGCCCGCCGGCCAGAAATAGCTGGTGGATCGGGCTTTAAGTGAAGCACAAACCCGTCGTGGACTCCTGGACCAGTAGGGGACCACCCTGGGAGATTTCCTTTATCTTCAAATGAAAGTCGTTTCCATCCATTCCGTATACCCAGGCCCGTGGCCCGGAGCGCCTGGGATCTACGCGGCTGCCTGCGGTTCTAGTCAACGAATGCGACGCCAACGGAGACGCACACCTCCGTTACTTCCTCTTTCTGTCTTTTCTCTTTCACTACAAACTTCCTCCCTGCCCTAACGGCCTAGTTAAGGTATCCATCGATATGTGAGATAGTTACTGCGCCTTTCTTTTCCTTTATAATCATAACCAAAATTTCTGCGGGCACTTAAGTATGCTTGCGTAAAGGAATGCTAAAACATGGAACTTCCTAGAACGCGTGTTTTTGTAGCGAGAGCTACACTGGGCTACCAGTCGAGCATTTCGCGGTACATGTGAGAGGACAGTTGTGCGCATGCGCCGTTACCATGCGAACCGGAGAGGAGCAAGGTGCAACGTGCGCTTCGCCGTTGCCACGGCCGCGCGCCCGCTCTACCGTCAAAGCCGAGTGTGACGTCACGCGGATGACAGTTGTGCGCATGCACCGATACCATGGTAACCAGAGAGACCCCACAGCTGCGCCGCGTTCTTCGTCGCCGCCCCGCCGCACGGCGCTCTATCGCCCGAAACCCGTGTCGCATGCGCAGGATTGTGTATAAAAGACGCAGTGGTATTGGGCGTCTGTATCACAACGTTTGACATGCATCCAGAGGAGAGTCCAGCCGCTGCTAAACGGCGGTATAAACAAGAGAACATGAACTCTTCCGATCCCGAGGTTGTCGCCTAGCAGTTGGCTTGAACCAAATAAGAACGCTGGAGTCTGTGTGTACGTGAAACATGGTATCACCACTGTCAGACATCTCCCTTCTATCGCGGTGAATAATGATGAAGGCTGCTGCGTTCGGCCTCTGGAAAGCGGCATTATCATCGCAGGAGTCTACGTGGCACGGCAACATTTTTCATGCAGACGATTGATGTGGTTGCCACGTGTATACCAGCCTACGGCACGGTTTTCCAGTTGTGTGCGACTTTGGGTGATTTCAACACGAAACAGGACTCTTAGTCAGTGTAAGAAAGAAAAGTTTGACTTTAGCTTTGGACCCTCACGTCCAGACAATACAATGGGGAACTACTATAGAACTTTTATACTAAAGAGGTCTACCAAATCGAAATACTGCATCGACAAAATTGAGACCGCTGCATTCTACTTCACTGATAATCGGGCAGTCTTCGTCTCTGTCAAGCAAAATGAATAAAAGGTGTGCATACCCAATGTCTCTCATTTCTAAACACAGTGACCACAAGCTCAGCCAGGGAAACGTATACCTCTCGCTACGTATATTCTGGCATAGCCGAGCTAAGCCACTGCCAATTTTTTCCATGACGCCAGCATGCGATCTATCTTTTTATTAAGAGCGTTAGTTCTTACTCATCACGTTTGTCGGTTTTTTTGGGTTCTGCTAGCACCTTCCTTCGGCGTGAAATTTTAAAGCGAAAGCTTTACTGGCCGCGAACTTGCGATTTCTCCGTGGCGGTGCTCCGAGGAGGCACATGAGGTCACAACGCGCGCCTCTAACAAAGAATGTACTTGCGCAAAGAACACAGGACACAGCAAAGTAACACATACGACAAGAACAGAGCGCATCGCCTCGCCGCAGAGCCGAACCGAGCGCGAACCGAACCGAGCGGAGCCAACAGAGCGCCTCGCCGCGGAGCCGAACCGGTCTGGCCGGGCCGCGGCGGCTGGCGCACTAGGCGCGAAAAGAGACATGCTCCAAGTCTCCGCCAGTGCGGTCTGAGTGCGCCGAAGCCGCCGAACGCGTCGGCGGTCAAGCGTAGTTGGAGTATAGAGGCACGGCCGGTCTCGAGGGTAGCGCGCGCTTTTTCGTACAGCCTCCGCACTGAGCGTGCGGACAATGCGGGCTCGTCTATACGAGTCACGCTCTCCGCCACCGCTAGGGGCGCGGTGACCCTACCGTTCGCTGAAGTTCAGTCGCGATTAGAAGTAAATCAGAGAACTGTCGGAAGATTAGCACTAGGTACCCACGGGAAAACCACAAACGAGGCAGTACAGGGGGATATGGGTTGGGTAACGTTCGAAGCACGAGAAGCTCAGAGTAAAGTACTATACGAAGAACTCCTGAGGAAATTGAATGATAACCGGTTGGCAGCTAAGGTATTTAAATACCTGTACAGAAAGAGCCTTGACACACAGTGGCGGAAACGAACTAGAAAGCTGGCCAGTAAGTTTGCCAGAGATGAGGAAGGAGAAAGAAAGAGCATTAGACGACAGGTTAAAAACGTCCAAGGTAAAAATTGGATAGATTCAGTGGAAAAGAAGCATAGTGTAGAACTAAATCGATGCTGGAAAAGGCAGATCAGGAAGGAAGCGTTTTATGATCACTCAAGAGGCAGTGCCCTCCTCTTTGAAGCGAGGTCAGGGTGTCTTATAACGCGCAGCTACAGAGA
Organism: Amblyomma americanum; assembly: GCA_030143305.2. Taxonomy (NCBI): domain Eukaryota; kingdom Metazoa; phylum Arthropoda; class Arachnida; order Ixodida; family Ixodidae; genus Amblyomma; species Amblyomma americanum. The sequence continues at coordinate 23,906 of JARKHS020002555.1, forward strand.
AAAAATTTACGAAGAAGATGACATATGTGCTGTGTGTGGTAAATCAGTAGAAACAATAGAACACCTAATTCTAAAATGTGATGGCATCCATCCCGATGTCGATGCAGGCACAGTCACTCTTCTTGAGGTCTTAGGGTTTAGAGATAATAATAGTCATGTAAATAAATCTGCGGTGGAAATTAGAAAAAAGCGATTGGAGGATTGCTGGCACAAAAGCAGAGAGGTGACAAGTTTTAAAGTGTAGGAAGACGTTTTTTTTAAAGTAAAAGGCGGATTTTATTAACAACTTACAGCAAAGTTAAACAAAAATAAAGAAAAAAAACAGCATAGTGGCAACAACCACTGCCCCGTTTCAAAGGGGATGCTCCTACCTCCTATCCATCCATCCATCCATCCATCCATCCATCCATCCATCCATCCATCCATCCATCCATCCATCCTCTAAAGCCCCTTGATATTGAAAGTAGCGACACTCTCCTCCACTTCCTCGCGTTTACCTCCTATAGACGCTTTCCACGCGTTATCCTCCTCGATTATCCTCACCCGCCTGTTGTGCGCGCTGCGAAGGGCACGCTTCGAAGGCCACCGCGCGCTCGCCGGCCCGATGTGTTCGCTGGCGCACATGAGCGCGCTGAAGTTTGCGCTTCTTTTCACGCTCTATTATTAAACAAAACAACAAGAAAGTGATGCCACATGCGTGACTCTGCCACGAACCACATTTATCACTTTCTCGTTCGAGCAAGAAAAGCTCTAAACGTGAGCGCTTGCGGCATGAGCAATCAAACCGCACTCCGTGGAACTCAATACGGCAGAGTTTTTATTAGCCTGAGATTTGCGTTACGTTTTTATTCGCTATTTTTAGCTCACTGACGCTCCGCTAAGTGTAGATTTGACCTAGCACTACATTTTTGCGGAAATACTCATTATGGCGCTGTAATTTTGCAATCTAACAAGGTAAAGATTGTGGTAATTTAGGTAACGAAGTCGTTTCCCGAGTGATTGAGTGGCTGCGAAAATGCTGGGAAATTTCTTTAATGCACATTATGCATTTTTTAGCAGGTTTTAGACCGAAAATTTTAAGCCTGGCTCGTCTGAGTGATGCACACGCCGTGGCTCTATTGCCTTCATTCCAAATTTCACGGCTGTTTGAAAGAGAAGAACTTTATTTTCTAGATTTTTCGTTAAATTTATTAACTACTGCAGAAGCGAGCCTGGCCCAAGAGCGTCCTCACCCTCACCTCATGAGGATTTCATTCAGTGAGGTGAGGGTGACGGAGGATGGGCAGATGAAAATACGTGAGGACGAGGGTGAGTGAGGAAAGGCATGGTGAGGTGAGGACGAGGGAGGAAAGACATGAAAAGGTGAGGGTGAAGGAAGGCAGAATTCACTGCTTGAGGGCGAGGGTGCTGGCCCGAACCTTACTCCAGGCTAACGCTTTTGTCCGTGCCGCCCATTATAAATTCCCATTTTAAAGCGCTATTTCTTAGGGTGAAGATCTCGGGAAAGACGTAGTTTCTGCACTCGGGAGGTACTCGGGGCTAACACGAAACGCTGGTGCAGCACACCTTTTCCATCGCCGTGATGTACTACACCAACGAAAAAACCGCTCTTCTAACTCGAAAACCTTTTTTTAGAAATTATGTAAAGTATTCGGTACAACACCCTGTATAAGCGATAACAAGGGGCCACTAGCCGGGCCGTGCGGGCGGCTGCCAGTCAACGGGAACCATGGTACCGCAGTCAACATTTCCACTATCAGCCCCGAGTCTGTCGGATGATCAGAGTGTAAAGTGAAACACGTAGAAATTATACCTAGTAAGGCTGTTGAATTCCCAAGTTCTAGGCCTTCTTTGCCGGAATGAAGTCCGATTTCAGATCAGTGAGGTTTCACAGAATTGGCTGCAGCGCAAAAAAATGCTTGTGCGAAATTCCACTGTCAAATCAAAGTCCGTTGGTGGCGTTGGTGTGGAATTTTTTATTCACGCTGTGAGTAGTTCAGTACACTCATATCATCTTTCTCTATTCTTATTTCTCTGCTACCTTCAGTATAGGAAAGCGCTGCCGCACTGTGGTGGGCAAAGGCGACCACTGTAGTCTTACCATGAAAATAAAGCAGCACATTAACCACCTTGGTCTGAATCATTGCTCGTTCCGCCGCAAGCGACGGTGCACTCACCACCGCTCGTTTTCCAGGCTGTTGCCACATGGGCCGTATGGGCCGGGATTCCCGGTTCCTGCCAGCTCAGCTCGGACGTTCCGTTCCTGCCATGTCCTACCCTGGATTCCATACCGCTACATCTGGTGTCAGTTGGCTCATCTATCTGGCAACCTTCGTCTACAACAACGGAAGCAATCAGCACGGCATATAAGCGCGCATCGGAGGCCTCACCCTTCGGGCATGACACCGCGCAAGCGACGATGCACTCACCATCGCTCGTTTTCCAGGTTAGTTACCTGAAGTCTGCGTCTTGTATTAGAAGCAGCAATTACTGCCTATTAGCGGTGTCTTGCCCAACAGAGCTTCTTGATGTGTCAAAGCGACTATGTGGTCTGCCAAGTTGTTTGTGGATGTCATTATCTGAGGCACTTCTGATGCTTTCGGGTGACGTCGAGTCTAATCCCGGTCCCATGACGAAGGCGGAATCTGAGGCATTTGCCCTCGTCTTAGAAAGGGTACAAAAACTGGATGAAGGATATGCGTCCTTACTCGAAACAACCCGAAAGCTGGAAGAAGGTCGAGCTTTATTGCTAGAAGAATTGAAATGTTCCAAAGAGAGGGAGGAAGCCGCAGAGAACGCAATTAGGCACTTGAGTGAAAGGGTGGCTGTGCTTGAAGCGCGCGACACTGAGGAAAGTGGGGCACAAATTGCGACAGTGAAGGAGGCGGCCGCACAAAGTGAAGTCACCCGTTTGAATGAGCGAGTCGCGACGCTGGAAATATCTTTGGCCAACCAACGTTCAGGTGTAGGCAGCACATCTGAACAGGCGGATAGCTGCGTCTCGCAACAATTGTCGCTCATTGCGTCTAGGTGCGATGATGCAGAAAATCGTTTGCGACGATGCAACCTCCTTTTCTTTGGATTGGAAGACGATCCTGAAGAGGATTGGGCTGCTTCTGAACAAAAAATAATTCAGTTTTGTTCAGATAAACTAGGAATCGAAACAACCGGTACACAGTTCGAACGCGTTCGCAGACTAGGCAAACATAACGATGATAAGCGGAGGCCAATTATAGCAAAAATGATGTTTTTCAAGGATAAAGTGTGCATTCTTTCATGTGCACGTAAACTGAAGGGAACTTCGTTTTCCATCGGCGAAGATTTCTCGCTCACAACGAGGCAGGCAAGGAAGAAGCTTTATAAATTTGCCAAGGCGTTGAACAAGCCTTTCAAACTATCTTTTGACAAACTGCACATGGGACCCAAGACGTACATATATAACACCACTACAGACAGTGTTGTGCCGTCCAACAGATAGCTAAACAATAGTAAATGCCCGAATGATACCCATGAGTCGAGTGCACGTAACATTCAATCACTATCTTTGTAATATGCCAACATCCGAAGCCTAGTGCCAAAACGCGATCTGCTTTCTTCTTTCCTAGACGATAGTGAATCGCACATCATCATTCTTACAGAAACTTGGTTGAATCCTAACATTACAAACAACGAAATCATTCGCGGTGCACATTCATACAACATATACAGGCATGGTCGCATTGGAAAGAGAGGCGGTGGCGTCCTTTTAGGCATAAAGAAAACAATAACATCATACGTAATTAACACCGATTCAAATCTGGAAATTGTCTGGGCCGCCTGCCTACTATCTTGCACTAGGATTCTGATAGGCGCTTGTTACCGCCCGCCAGATTCTAGTCATTCTTTCGTTAATGAATTGCGTATCAGTATTACTAAAGCAACAGAGTTATGTCCTGCTCATAGCATCTATCTCATCGGAGATTTTAATTTTCCTTTAATCAACTGGGCTCAACTATCATCACCTTGTCATATTTCCACAGAATTTTGTAACCTGACGCTCGATTTCAACCTATTCCAGGTTGTAAACCAACCTACACGCGACACTAACATACTAGATCTGATACTGACTACAGCACCGGAAACGATAGGATCAGTAACTCATTTAAAGGGATTCAGCGATCATCATTTACTTCAGCTAAGTATTGACATCCCGGTTCAGTTTATGGGCTATGTAACAAAAAAGATTCACGATTATAATAAGGCTAATTTCACAGCTATCAACACAGAACTAGAAACCTTCTTTTATCACACATTTCTACCTTCAATTAACAACCGATGCGTTGAGGAAAACTGGATACTTTTTAGAGATAAGATTTCATATTTGATCAACCGGTTTGTCCCTGTGATCAAAATAACTAAAGATAAATCTAATCCCTGGTTTACTAGAAGGCTTAAACAACTAAGGAACAAGAAAAAGCGGCTATACCGGACTGCTAAGCGTGCCTGTACCATTTCTGCGTGGAACAAGTACAGTGATGCACTTAAACTCTATTGCTCCGCCTTATCTGCTGCAAAAGACAAATATTTTTCACATGATCTTCCAGCCCTTTTGAAAACCAACCCCAAAAAGTTTTGGAAACAAGTACGCCCTGAGCGTGATGATAGTTCCATCTCTCTACAAAGTAACAACACCCCCATCTCAGACAACGAGTGCCCCTCAATATTTAACACCTTCTTTTCATCTGTGTTCTCTTCTGAAGATCATTCCACCCTTCCGGAAGTTCCGGATCTTAATTACCGC
>JARKHS020002556.1:0-15596 GCA_030143305.2 Amblyomma americanum
GCCCGATCCAGTGGACCCCGTACCTCCGGAAACGCGCGGAAGCCGTTGAAGCGTCGTGGTCGGATTTACTTTTAAGTGCCACTTTAAACGCGAGCGCCCTTGAGCACCCATCTGTTTTTTGTGGCAAAAAAAATAAATTAATAACCTGGCCCTTGCAACCGTGGGAGACATCGACGCCGCCTGCTGCACCATGCAACAGCGCCTTTCAAAAAAGCCCAAAAGTTTTGGAGACACTTGTCGGCATCCAAGACACCAATAACAAAAATGAATACACAACAGGGTCTCACTGAGGATAAGGCTAAAATTGCGGAGGCTTTCAATGGGTTCTTTGCAAGTGTTTTTACTTCAGATGACGGAGAACCGACACAGTTTACGTCGCATAACAATTTACCCGAATTAGACGAATTGCAAGTGTCATACGAGGGAATTCTGACTTCACTGCTGAAGCGAGACACCTCAAAGGCTGCAGGCCCGGATGAAATACCGAACTTATTTTTAAAGAGGTACGCTGAATGGACGGCTAGGTATCTCTTCATAATTTTTAAGAAATCTTTAACCACAGGTACGCTTCCTGATGACTGGAAGATTGGTAAGGTTACCCCAGTTTTTAAGGATGGTGACACTGCTAATGTTTCCAATTTCAGGCCAATAGCACTAACATCAGTGTGTTGTAAGCTTTTAGAGCATATTGTATCAAAACACATTCGCCAGCACTTAACGCGCAATGATTTTTTTAGTGAATACCAACATGGCTTTCGGGAGGGCTTGTCAACAGTGACGCAACTATTGGAATGTTGTCATGATTTTTGTAAAGCGATTGACTGCAGGGTACAGATGGATGTTATATTCTTAGACTTCAAAAAAGCCTTCGACAAGGTTAACCACAGAAAGCTTCTAATTAAGGTAAAAACTGTTTTGGGACATAACTGTGTAGTTCGAAGAGGTCGCAGACAGTATGTTTCCATTGGGGATAAGAGGTCCGATTGTTGCGAAGTTAGATCGGGTGTACCCCAGGGGTCAGTTCTTGGCCCCCTCTTATTCCTGATATACATTAATGACATGATCCGGGATTCACCAGTAAAAGCAGACGATTGTATTATCTACCATGAAATTAGATCCGTTAAGGACCAAATTCCGCTTAATGATTATCTGCTCCAAATAGATCATTGGTGTACGGAATGGCAGATGTCACTGAACCCGCACAAGACAGTTTGCATGACAATTATTCACAAGCTTGAGCCCCTGAACTATGAGTATAACTTGCAAGGTAACCCGCTTTCCAGAGTAACTGAATACAAGTACCTCGGCGTGACCATCACCTAAAATTTTAGCTGGGCAAAACATATTGACAACATTGTCGCGAAGGGAAACAAGCGATTAGGCTACATTAGGCGCGTCCTAAAACAGGCTTCTACGGACACAAAACTGACAGCGTACAAGATGCTTGTACGGCCTTTACTTGATTACGCATGCGAAATATGGGACCCATATCACAAAAAGTCTGTCTCTAAGCTTGAGCAGATACAGAGACGGGCGCTACACTTCATTTTCTCCCGGTATCGACGATTGGATTCAGTGACCCCTCTTTATGCCCAAGCAGATGTGCCTCTTCTTTCCCACAGACGAAAAGAAAAACGACTAACTGTTTCATTGTGTAATAAATGGTTTAGTCTTGGTTAAGAAAGAACAATACATTAACGAAGCAAAGACACGCGTCACTCGTAATAAACATAAAAAACACGTCCAGGTAGAAAATTTTTTTAAAGACTGTTTTAAATACTCTTTTTTTCCTGCCACATCGTCCGATTAGAACAGTCTTCCTAACCACGTTGTGAACGCCCAATCCCGAGAGCAATTTGCTACCGTGAAAATAGAGCAGCGCGTAACAAAACAGGACACAAAGGAGAGACACGGAACGACACGAGCGCTAACTATCAACTGTTTATTTCTTGCTGTCCTTACGTATAATTACATGAGCCACAACTCGAAACGAAAAACAAAAAAGATTGATGAGTCAGCCTTTCGCAGGTTTCCATCGTTCTAGATAGGAGAGCTCTTTAGCTGACCATGCCACTGATGCCACGCTCACACACTTGTTACCTGCACGCAAAATACTACGAGCCTCAATAATCTCTCGAACAATCTTATCATTGTGGCGGGTTATGATTTGGCTCTTCTTAAAAAGTGGCATGCACGAATTTGGAAGGTCCCGTTTCTCAGCCTCGACCTTGCAGTGACGACAGTGTTGGCTTAGGTGGCCCGATTTGCTTTCATTAACATTGTAGTCATGTTCTTTTAGCCTGCTATTCACACATCTCCCTGTTTGCCCAATATACTCATGGCCACAAGACAACGGTACGCGATAGACAACACCCTCCTCACAAGTGACAAATCGTTTCTGATGGTCTATTACACATCTTTTTTTCTCCTGGATACCGCACGGATTGGTCTTTTTCCAAAGCATAGACAGTTTTACGGGTGCTGAAAATACAACATCAACGCCTGCTCGTTTTCCTAGTTTCTTTAGGTTGTGGGATGTATGATGAATGTAAGGGATGACAGCTACTTTCTTGCGATCCTGCTGTTCATTGGTACCTGCCTGCTTGTTGAACAATCGTGCTTTTTTCATTTTTTGCAGCAGGCCTTCAGCCACAGAAACAATTAGTGGCCCAGGATACCCAGAATCAGACAGTCGTCTAATCTGTGATGCTAAGCATTCTTGCATCATGTGCTCACATGAGCTTTTGAGCGCATTTGTCAGGCAATACTTGATAATGCCTCTCTTTACCAGTTTCGAATGCGCCGATACCGCTGGCAGTAGGCCTTTTTTTGCACGAGGTTCATAACCCCAACAGATGTGGTTAGTGTGAAAGTGCTAATGGACGCAAGTTGAAGGGTACCAATGTTAGTATCGGTGAAGATTTTTCACGGCCTGTTAGAACTGCTCGCAAACACCTTGTTGCGTTTGCAAAAGCCAAAAAAGTAGCTTTCACCCTTCCCTTCAAAACTCTCTTCATTGGCCCCAAGCGCTATTACTACGATGCATCATCAGAAACAGTCAAAGAAATCTCGTAGCCATCATCTCGTGATACCAAAGTAAGAAACTGTTCTCATCCTCCGCCTCAGCATAAGCTTTCATTTTCCGTTATCTTTACTAACATTCGTAGCTTTCTTCCGAAACGCGATACCGTATTCAACCTCATGTCATCATCCGATAGCAACCTGCTTATCCTAACAGAAACTTGGTTGACCAACGATGTTAGCGACCATGAAATTCAGACAGACTTTCCCGGTTTTGATATTTATCGCAAAGATCGTAAGGAAACACGAGGTGGGGGGGTTTTAATAGCAGCAAGCCAACAGTTGTCATGTACGCCAATTAGCCTTGCCTCAGATCTGGAATTTCTTTGGCTTCTCATTCGAGCCTCGCCCCAAACAGTATTGCTTGGCGTCTGCTACCGCCCTCCAAACAGCAATCCTGATTTCTGCACAAAATTAAATAAAATACTGTGTGACGTTGCTACATCACACCCTAACGCACATATTCTATTATTCGGGGACTTTAACTTTCCAAACGTTGATTGGTGTACCCAAACGGCTGCTAACACTGAATCAAATTATTTTCTTGACGTATGTCTTAATTTTAACCTTACGCAACTCATTACGGAACCGACACGTGTAGAAAAAAACTCCGCCAGTATTTTAGATCTGATACTAACAAACCATCCGGAAAGCCTAACGTCTATTTGCTTCCTACCAGAGATCAGTGATCACAAGGTTATCCATGCCACATTTTCCTTTGTTCCAACACCACGTGTCACTCACAAAAAAACTATTGTTCTGTACGACAAAGGGAACTATGAGGCCATAGATAATGAACTAACTGCCTTTCTTCCATCCTTTGCAGCATCATTTCATAACAGATCTCCTGAAGACAACTGGCTTATCTTTAAAATTAAGGTACACGAACTAACAAACAAATTCATTCCGAAAACCACTTTTCGCGAAAATCGCCACAAACCATGGTTCACAAGGTCCATAAAACGAATAGAAAATAAGAAAAAAAGACTTTTCCGCGCAGCCAAGCATAGGCCGAGCACTTCAGCATGGAATAAATACTACGCAGCCGAAAAAGCTTATCTAGCAGCCACCCGCGACGCAAAACACTCCTTTTTCCGAAATGATTTGCCTAACATCCTACGTCACAGCCCAGAAAAATTTTGGAAAATAATACACCCGCAACAGCCCCGTGAAGTTATTCTCACTAACGAATGTGATGAAATAATCGCAGATGCTGACAGTGCTGCCGTATTCAATCGCGCATTTGCATCTGTATTCACTAAGGATACCGGCATACTTTCTGCGTCTACCCTTCCCAGAAACATAACGAATAACATGCCGGCCATAACCTTCTCTGTTGGTGGTATTGTTTCCCAAATTGAAAATATTAAACTCTCATCATCGGCCGGCATCGACGAAATCAACTCGAAAGTGTTAAAGAATATCAAACATACCGCTGCAAAATTTTTGTGCCTCATATTTTTGCAGTCATTGTCTACAGGTATTTTGCCTCACGACTGGAAGGTGGGAAAGGTCGTTCCCGTCTACAAATCAGGTAATAAAAATTCCCCTTTGAATTATCGTCCCATCTCGCTAACCAGCGTGCCGTGCAAGATCATGGAACATGTCATATACTCACAAATCATGAACTTCTTAGATACTAGCAACTTCTTTCATCATTCACAACATGGATTTAGGAAAGGATTTTCATGTGAAACACAGTTGGCACTTTTTCTACATGACCTGCATGCAAACCTTGACTGTAACATCCAGACTGACGCTGTATTTTTAGATTATGCTAAAGCATTCGATAAAGTATCCCACCGACTCTTGCTGCTAAAACTTTCCCTCCTAAATTTACACCCTCATGTCTTAAGATGGTTAGAACAGTTTCTTACTAATCGTACTCAATCTGTGCTCATAAACAGCCAGTCGTCTAGCCCCCTACCCGTAACCTCAGCCGTTCCACAAGGATCCGTCCTGGGTCCCCTTCTTTTCTTAATATACATTAACGATTTACCCTTGCATGTATCTTCCTCAATCCGCTTGTTTGCTGACGACTGTGATTTATCGTACAGTAACTAACATCCCAGACCAACACGCTCTTCAGACTGACCTTAACCGTGTACAAGAATGGTGCGATCAGTGGTTAATGACTCTTAACCCTAACAAATGCAAGCTCATGTCATTCACCCGAAGTCCTAGACCTTTTCGTTCTACTTACACAATAGACAACCTACCAATAGAATCTGTGCTAATATTTAAGTACCTAGGCATCACACTATCAACTAACCTATCCTGGAATGCGCACATTGTCAACATCATTTCATCGGCCAACAAAAAACTAGGTTTCCTCAAACGCCACATCCGTGATGCACCAAAAGATTTGAAATCACTAGCATATACGTCACTGATAAGGCCTAAACTTGAATATGCATCAGCCATCTGGGATCCCCATCAAAACTATCTGAAGGCTAACCTCGAAAGAGTTCAAAATCGCGCTGTTAGATTCATTCATTCCGCATACTCATACGACATCAGTGTATCGTCTTTGAAAGCTGAAATTAACTTGTCGCTTCTTTCCCATCGCCGGCGCATTGCTAGCCTCTGCCTTTTTCACAAATTCTTCAACGGTTCATTGCACGAAGCACCCTACATCGTACGCCGCATGCACATATCTCAGCGCACTGGTCATCCGCTCCAAGTTGTCCGTCCACGCTCCCGTACTACTACATTCTCGGCCTCGTTTTTTGCCCGAGCAGCATCTGACTGGAACGGCCTTCCCCACCAAGTCGCCGCCATTACCTGTCCATCAAGATTCCACCAGGAGATAACGCAGATGATGTTAGACTAGAACCTCATGTTATATCCGTAGCCCCACCCCTTATGTAATACCCCTGAATTGGGGTCTTTAAGGAAATAAACTGAACTGAACTGAAGTCTAAGATCTAAGAACTTGATAGAGTTCTTGTCAGGAAGCTCATGCGTCAGAATTAATGGGTTTAATTGTTTTTGAAAGGAGTCGAGCACGTTTGCAGCGTCAGTATAAAAATCTGCCTTAGAGTTGTCAATGATGATCAAAAAATCATCCACAAATCTAAACATTTTTACAACTTTGGAGCTACTTAAGCTTTTCCCTAGGATCCTATCATGCTTTGCAAGAAGGAGGTCGCTGAGAACAGGCTCGCACACTTTCCTTCTGTTTACGTGCGAAGTTCCTGCCGCCGGCAGTTCGGTTGATCTTCGGAGCCATTAGGCCCTCGGTTGGACATGCGACCAGGGTCCTCAAGATACTGAGGTCCGAATGGCGAAGGCAAGCTCGGCTATTCAGGGAATACCTGTTTGTCCAAGTTACCAGGACCGCACCTCCTTCAAAGGCCGCACTAATCTGGCTGGAATTCCGCCGAGCGCTTGACCAATCAACCGAGGGACTTTGGAAGGTTTTTCTGTCTCGCCTCCGTGTACTTCAACCCACCAAGAAGAAGGTGAGCGCCTACAACCCCGTCCACATTGAAGGCCGCACTCATTTTCCCGAGGACGTACTACGTACCCTCCAGCTTGGGCCAAAGTGTGCGGTTGAACCTAGGAAAAACGCCCCGGAGTTGCTGGGAATGATCCGACGAGTTACAAGCCTGGCGCCGGAATGTGAGAAGAGCAGCTGCGTATCCCAAGGCGTTGACGTTCTCGAACGTTCAGTGCGACCAAAGCAGACCGTGCCGTTAAAACGAGTGTCAGATTTTCTTTGTGACAATCGTCTCTGTGCCCTGACAGCTGATAAGGAGGGGGGTTTCGCCATCTTACCTCATGACCTGTTTCTGAAGAAAGCTTCAGAAGCTATAGAATGCAATTTCGTTAAGAAATACCAAAATTGTTTAAAGAAAGCTAAGGCGGAAGCAAAGAAGTTATGCAAACGGTTAGATTTACAGAGCCTTGTCAAGCAAATTCAGGACAGCCATAAACCTTCCTTAGACATGTTCTTTTCTGCTAAAACGCACAAAGAACAGTGCCCACTTCGCGTAATAATCTCGGAAAAAGGGGCATGGCAGAAATGTGTAGCTAGATTCCTGCAAAAGAACTTAGCGCTACTCGAAATTGATGACCCCTACCTTGTAAAAAATTCTAAACAGGTTGTCGACTATTTGTGCCAGAATAAAAACAGAAATGTATTGGCTTTTTCAATAGACATCAAAGATCTGTTTTACTCCTTGCCACAAGACGAATGCTGTTGTGTGTTGAACAGGCTGTTGACGCGCTTGGAGCTGTTTCCTTTCAGAACAGTTCTGGAGTGAGTGTGAGTGGGTTTTTAGAATTGCTGGATGTATACCTGCGCTCAACAATGGCTACCTGGGACAAAGGTGTTTACCTGCAAAAGTGTGGAATTTGTATTGGTTCATGTATTGCGCCTGTTCTCAGCGACCTCCTTCTTGCAAAGCATGATAGGATCCTAGGGAAAAGCTTAAGTAGCTCCAAAGTTGTAAAAATTTTTAGATTTGTGGATGATTTTTTGATCATCATTGACAACTCTAAGGCAGATTTTTATACTGACGCTGCAAACGTGCTCGACTCCTTTAAAAAACAATTAAACCCATTAATTCTGACGCATGAGCTTCCTGACAAGAACTCTATCAAGTTCTTAGATCTTAGACTTAACTTTCACACTAACCACATCTGTTGGGGTTATGAACCTCGTGCAAAAAAAGGCCTACTGCCAGCAGTATCGGCGCATTCGAAACTGGTAAAGAGAGGCATTATCAAGTATTGCCTGACAAATGCGCTCAAATGCTCATGTGAGCACATGATGCAAGAATGCTTAGCATCACAGATTAGACGACTGTCTGATTCTGGGTATCCTGGGCCACTAATTGTTTCTGTGGCTGAAGGCCTGCTGCAAAAAATGAAAAAAGCACGATTGTTCAACAAGCAGGCAGGTACCAATGAACAGCAGGATCGCAAGAAAGTAGCTGTCATCCCTTACATTCATCATACATCCCACAACCTAAAGAAACTAGGAAAACGAGCAGGCGTTGATGTTGTATTTTCAGCACCCGTAAAACTGTCTATGCTTTGGAAAAAGACCAATCCGTGCGGTATCCAGGAGAAAAAAAGATGTGTAATAGACCATCAGAAACGATTTGTCACTTGTGAGGAGGGTGTTGTCTATCGCGTACCGTTGTCTTGTGGCCATGAGTATATTGGGCAAACAGGGAGATGTGTGAATAGCAGGCTAAAAGAACATGACTACAATGTTAATGAAAGCAAATCGGGCCACCTAAGCCAACACTGTCGTCACTGCAAGGTCGAGGCTGAGAAACGGGACCTTCCAAATTCGTGCATGCCACTTTTTAAGAAGAGCCAAATCATAACCCGCCACAATGATAAGATTGTTCGAGAGATTATTGAGGCTCGTAGTATTTTGCGTGCAGGTAACAAGTGTGTGAGCGTGGCATCAGTGGCATGGTCAGCTAAAGAGCTCTCCTATCTAGAACGATGGAAACCTGCGAAAGGCTGACTCATCAATCTTTTTTGTTTTTCGTTTCGAGTTGTGGCTCATGTATTTATACGTAAGGACAGCAAGAAATAAACAGTTGATAGTTAGCGCTCGTGTCGTTCCGTGTCTCCCCTTTGTGTCCTGTTTTGTTACGCGCTGCTCTATTTTCATGGATCACCAACTCGCCCAACAAGCAACACTTCTGAATTTGCTACCCTCATGTGCAAATATTTAACGCAGGAGTGCACATAATTTGTACATAACATTGACTGTATGTTATGAACTGTGTTTAACTGTACTGGCTGTTTTATCGTACTGGCCTGCGTTTATAAATTTTGATGTCGTACCTACTCCTATCTTAGTCCAGCTGGACTGATAGTATGTACAAATAAATAAATAAATAAAGAAAGAATCCGTTGACGCCAAAGCCCCGGCCATCCTCCGATAGGCGCGACGCGCCAACCCTGTCCTGGCCCCTCGCGACCCCCCGCACTGGTGTTATGATATTTAATTTGCAATGGCTGCTCACGGCGGAAGGGGGAAATGACCCGCCGGCGCTTAACCTAACCGTGCTCCCTCAAAAGCATCACACGCTCTGTGTGGCTGAGGTCACTGAAATGCAGGCCGTAGTTTTTGCGGGAACTTCGTTGGCGGTTTCGGAAGCGGGATCATTCATTCTTTCATTCATTTTTTTTATTTGTTCTTCACAACATGACGTACACATTGTGAAAGGGGCCGAGAAGAAAAGCCGTTCCTTTACGGCTTGAAAAAAAAATCTTGGTCCCCTCTGGCATTGACGGCAACGAAGCAACACCATCCAGAAACAAATGTACAGAAAAAAATATACAGAAATATACAGAGACAAACAAAATTATAACTTGGCATTTTTATGAAAGGTATGGCGACAAGCTCATGGAACGGTCGGGAAATAAAGACATGCAGTCATAATGAAACAGTGGCTAAATATCTGTACAAGGTGTTTTGTTTATGAAATGTGTGGTGTGTATTAGGGACATGCAAATTAATAAAACAACGCCTTCAGGTTCCGGAAATTTAGTCCTAAAATATCTGTTCCCGCTTTAATATGTTCATTTAGTAATCGAGGCAGGTTATTCCTAAGACTCTGAAACCCATAGTTCGTACGGCATTTTGGCACTTTCCAACGGTCTGTTGTCCTCGTATTGTAGGCCGCGTTGCCTATTAATTCTAAGTTCGATATGTCCAAAAACAGCCTTTGATTTTCCTTGATGCTGAGTTTATATTCGCGTAGGAGTTTATAATGATACATTTTAGTTATTGGAATGACCTTAAGATTTCTGAAGATAAATTTACTTGAGTAAAACTTAGGCAAATTATTAATGATCCGTAAAACCTTTTTTTGCATCCTTAAAAGACTACTAAGGTTTTTGTCGCTCGTTGTGCCCCAGACTAAATGAGAATAGTTCATGTAAGAAGAAAATAAGGCATAATAAATGGCTAGTTTTGCAGACATTGGAAAGACATAACGATTTCGACTGAGTATACCTGCTATGGAACATAATTTCTGCAAAATATGGTTTACGTGGTCATCCCATTGCAACGTCTTGGAAAAGAAATCGCCCAATACCTTTATTATTTCGACGACCTCAATCCTTGTACCTCTAAACAGAAGATCGTAATCGGTAGATAGCTGCTTACCCTTAGGGTGAAAAATTACGGTTTTTTTTTTTTTGTATTAATATTCAGTTGATTACTGTCTGTCCAAGCTTCCAACTTTTTTAAGGCTATGTTTCCTTTAACGAACGCGTCAGCACAAGAGGATGAAGGCACAAATATACTAGTGTCGTCTGCATATATAACAAACTTCAGGTCAGATGATATACGTACTATATCATTAATGTATAAATTAAAGAGTAAGGGACCAAGAATACTTCCTTGAGGTACGCCTGCGACTATTGCTTTCTGATTAGATATTAAATGGCTTACTTGAACAAATTGATTTTCTGTGAGAGAGATAACTAATTAACATATTAAGTGCATGTCCTCTGATACCGTAGTGATGTAATTTATCAAAAAGAACAGAGTGTATTAATGTTGTCAAAAGCCTGCGTAAAGTCAACAAAAATCCCCAGAACGTAGTTTTTATCCTCCAAGTTTTGCAAAATGTATTCTTTTTGATCAAGAAGTGCCAGTTCTGTGGACCGATGTTTTTGGAAGCCATACTGCGATTTTGTGATTATATCATATTTGTGGCAGAAACGTGAAAGTTGTTTGAATAGGATTTTTTCCAGACCTTTAGAAAACACAGGCAATATTGATATGGGGCGGTAGTTCGAAACATCTCGGTTATCACCCTTTTTTTTGTATAGCGGAATCACTCGAGCCACTTGCATTTTTGTTGGATAAACTGCAGTTGAAAGGCAAAGATTATATATGTAGGTTAGTATGGGACTTATAACGTCAAGGACATATTTCACTGGACTAATTTGCACATCGTCAGCGTCGCAGCTACGCGAATTTTTCAAATTTGCAAACACAGAGCAAACTTCTTGAATGTCGGTTGGTTCTAAGAAAAAAGTATTGGTGTTAGCTGTACTTTGCATTGTGTTGTTTCCTGAAGGGCGTGCAGTCACATTCCTGTTAACAAAGAACTCGTTAATAGCATTAACCATTGCGTCCCCTCTCAGCGTTTTTCCGTCATGTATAATCTCTACTACGGAATCTTTTTCCTGCCCACGTCCCATAAGAGCATTCATTTTACTCCATAATTCACTCATTCGACCTGAGCACATAGAAAAGTAACGAAAGTAGTAGGCGTCCCTGCACTTTTTCAGTTCTTTATTTAAAACATTACGGAAACGTTTAAAAGCTAGAAGGTCCGCCTCATTACGGGAATTCATAAATTTTTTGAAAAGTCGATCTTTTTTATGGATTTTTTTATGAAGTTCACGGGTCATCCAAGGTTTTTTATAATTTTTGTTTTTTACACGTTCCTTACGAATGAAATGCTTTTTATAGATACATAAGAAACGACCCATAAACGCTTCATATGCAGCATTTGCATCAGCAATGTTCCGGATGTAGTCCCAGCTTGTAGTTTCTAACTCTGTACGGAAAGAGTCTAGTGTTTTCTGTGAAATCAACTGAGAAAACATCGCAGGGCTCTCTGTTGTATTAAACGGATTAGTGTCAACCTTACAACATATTGCCATATGGTCACTAATGGAACAGGGAAGAATAGCTGTAGTGATGGACCCTATATCATAATTAGC
This sequence comes from Amblyomma americanum, assembly GCA_030143305.2. Taxonomy (NCBI): domain Eukaryota; kingdom Metazoa; phylum Arthropoda; class Arachnida; order Ixodida; family Ixodidae; genus Amblyomma; species Amblyomma americanum. The sequence continues at coordinate 11,800 of JARKHS020002556.1, forward strand.
TAGGAACAAATCTATAGTAGTTTCTGAAGTAGGTGTCAACCGAGTAGCCATATTTATAAGGTTAGAGCAGGCATTGCTACTAAGCAGATTTTCAAATTCAACTTTTCTGGAGGTATTACATGACATGTCAATATTAAAGTCACCGCCAATAATGACATTATAATGATTTTCATTTACAAATGTTAACATATTGTCTAGGAACTCAAAAAAATCACACACATTGCCATCTGGAGGACGGTAGCATGCTGCAATAACGATATCTTTTGCCTGCACACACACAATTTCATAACTATCTGTAACAGCAGAGAAGTCTGCCAATGAACGGGCTTGTAAGGAGTTTTCTACAAGAAGAGATACGCCCCCACCACGGCGCTTGGTTCTATGAACATAAAATGTTTTCATGGTAGGAAGGTAAAACGCATCCGTTTCATGAGCTTGCCAGGTCTCGGTAAACATAAGTACATTGAAGCAATTCTGTATTCTATTATATAAGCACTCAAGTTCAGCAGTTTTGTTTTGTAGAGACTGAACGTTTAAATGGAAACAACGCAGGAGAGTGTCTCTATTTCCATATTCTTTGGTTAGCTCATCCAAAGATATGTATCCCAAATGCGCCATTGAACTTGGAATTTAGACAGAACAAAGGCAACACAGCACAGACACAAGACTCAGGTGACCAGGTTTGAGAGATCACTTTCACATTTGATGACTACGGCGGAGTCCCCAGGCCTTCTGCGCACCAGGACCTTTCCGTTTGAGTGCCAGGCAAAGTCATAGTCATGCGATTTAGCCCATGCCTTGACAGCTACCAGGAGCGCTTTTGAACGCTTTGTCATGTTTTCTGTGATATACCTCTTTCCTTCGGAATCCCTCAGAGCTTTTCTTTTTTCCAACCATGCATCTCTTAGGTCCTGGCGCGCAAACCTCACGATCACGGCTTTTGTGTACCCGGGCTTCGCGGGCAGCCTATGAACAGCCAGAACGTCCTCCTTTACGAGTTGATGCATGTTCAACTCGTCCGCAAGTTCATTGACTTTAGCAAGGAGGTCTTCATCTTGAGATTCCGCTAGACCATGTATTTCAATGTTTAACCGCCTACTCCGCCACTCAAGCTCGTCAACATCCATTTGCAGTCGCGCCAGGCCCCCAATGTCTTCCTCTCTCTCAATTCGGTCAATTCGTGCCTTAATGTCTTTTATTTCCTTTCCCTGTTGCTTTAACTTTTCTTGCACTGCATCGAACTGGTTCGATAACATCTGGATCGATTGTTCAATGCCATCTACTTTGTCTGTTAGTGGGAGAAGGGATGACAATTTCCGGTTGATCTCTAATACGAGGGACTTTAGTTCAGCGTCCTCCTTTCCAAAAGCCACGGGACCGTCGTCCCGAGCGCCACTTGGCCTGCACATTGCACATTTCCAGGACTTTTTGCTTTTTTTAGAGTTGAACACTTCTTCAGTCATACCAGAACACTCAACAGCATGAAAATGAAATTTGCAGTCACAGCAAACTATTGAAGGCTCGTCATCACGAAGCGCCACGCGACAAGTACAGCACCGAGGCATGGCTCGCAGTTAAAGCACTGAACACTGTAGCAAGTTGGCAGCAACGGCAGCAAAAGCGCGTGATAACCGCGTGGTAAAGATAAGTGACGGTCACCAACCTGCATGTGCAGAAGAGCGGCGTTACGGACGTGTTGCTCGAGCTGCCGTCGCTGCCAAAATGCGTGACGAAACACGCCCCCCTGTAGCAGTCCGGAACACAGATGTCTCTGCTGGTGGCGAAATGGTTGCCAGGAGCGGTCGCAGACGCGCCGCCGAATGGTCCGGAATGGTCCGGAACGTTGAGAACGGTGGCTGGCAAACAAAATCACTGTCCAGTCTTCGGCAGAAAAGGCTTGCAAAAGCACGAAGGTGGGTAGGCAGCCGCAAGAATTTCCGGCTGGCACCGATCAACCTGCATGTGCAGAAGAGCGGCGTTACGGACGTGTTGCTCGAGCTGCCGTCGCTGCCAAAATGCGTGACGAAACACGCCCCCCTGTAGCAGTCCGGAACACAGATGTCTCTGCTGGTGGCGAAATGGTTGCCAGGAGCGGTCGCAGACGCGCCGCCGAATGGTCCGGAATGGTCCGGAACGTTGAGAACGGTGGCTGGCAAACAAAATCACTGTCCAGTCTTCGGCAGAAAAGGCTTGCAAAAGCACGAAGGTGGGTAGGCAGCCGCAAGAATTTCCGGCTGGCACCGATCAACCTGCATGTGCAGAAGAGCGGCGTTACGGACGTGTTGCTCGAGCTGCCGTCGCTGCCAAAATGCGTGACGAAACACGCCCCCCTGTAGCAGTCCGGAACACAGATGTCTCTGCTGGTGGCGAAATGGTTGCCAGGAGCGGTCGCAGACGCGCCGCCGAATGGTCCGGAATGGTCCGGAACGTTGAGAACGGTGGCTGGCAAACAAAATCACTGTCCAGTCTTCGGCAGAAAAGGCTTGCAAAAGCACGAAGGTGGGTAGGCAGCCGCAAGAATTTCCGGCTGGCACCGATCAACCTGCATGTGCAGAAGAGCGGCGTTACGGACGTGTTGCTCGAGCTGCCGTCGCTGCCAAAATGCGTGACGAAACACGCCCCCCTGTAGCAGTCCGGAACAAAGATGTCTCTGCTGGTGGCGAAATGGTTGCCAGGAGCGGTCGCAGACGCGCCGCCGAATGGTCCGGAATGGTCCGGAACGTTGAGAACGGTGACTGGCAAACAAAATCACTGTCCAGTCTTCCGCAGAAAAGGCTTGCAAAAGCACGAAGGTGGGTAGGCAGCCGCAAGAATTTCCGGCTGGCACCGATAAACCTGCATGTGCAGAAGAGCGGCGTTACGGACGTGTTGCTCGAGCTGCCGTCGCTGCCAAAATGCGTGACGAAACACGCCCCCCTGTAGCAGTCCGGAACACAGATGTCTTTGCTGGTTGCCAGGAGCGGTCGCAGACGCGCCGCCGAATGGTCCGGAATGGTCCGGAACGTTGAGAACGGTGGCTGGAAACAAAATCACTGTCCAGTCTTCGGCAGAAAAGGCTTGCAAAAGCACGAAGGTGGGTAGGCAGCCGCAAGAATTTCCTACTGGAACCGATCAACCTGCATGTGCAGAAGAGCGGCGTTACGGACGTGTTGCTCGAGCTGCCGTCGCTGCCAAAATGCGTGACGAAACACGCCCCCCTGTAGCAGTCCGGAACACAGATGTCTCTGCTGGTGGCGAAATGGTTGCCAGGAGCGGTCGCAGACGCGCCGCCGAATGGTCCGGAATGGTCCGGAACGTTGAGAACGGTGGCTGGCAAACAAAATCACTGTCCAGTCTTCGGCAGAAAAGGCTTGCAAAAGCACGAAGGTGGGTAGGCAGCCGCAAGAATTTCCGACTGGCACCGATCAACCTGCATGTGCAGAAGAGCGGCGTTACGGACGTGTTGCTCGAGCTGCCGTCGCTGCCAAAATGCGTGACGAAACACGCCCCCCTGTAGCAGTCCGGAACACAGATGTCTCTGCTGGTGGCGAAATGGTTGCCAGGAGCGGTCGCAGACGCGCCACCGAATGGTCCGGAATGGTCCGGAACGTTGAGAACGGTGGCTGGCAAACAAAATCACTGTCCAGTCTTCGGCAGAAAAGGCTTGCAAAAGCACGAAGGTGGGTAGGCAGCCGCAAGAATTTCCGGCTGGCACCGATCAACCTGCATGTGCAGAAGAGCGGCGTTACGGACGTGTTGCTCGATCTGCCGTCGCTGCCAAAAAAAAAAAATCCATCGTAACGCTGGCAAGACGCCGG